>JAVDPK010017957.1:0-11466 GCA_034780415.1 Cichlasoma orientale | reverse complement strand
TATATATGTACACACACACACACACACATGGGCAGAAACCAATGATTTTCTGTCTCTTCTTTCTTTCAGACATATATATAAAAAAAGAGGCAACACATAATGTCCTTTTTAGGATGCTGCAAGCACATTACTAATATTTACTGATGGCAAAGTGAAAAGAAAACATTTTCCATCAAGCGTTTAAAGGAATGGGCGCTGATTTCAGCCTCCAGTAGTAGTTTGACTGAATTTCACCTCAATGCAAATAAGCACAAAGGCCTTTTATTTGCACCAGCGCATGCATTAACGTGCACGGCGTTGTTCAGCAATTTGGCCTGGATTTTCCCAAAAAGCGCAGTAGCTTTAGTCCTGATTTTTGTTGCCCGCACAGGCCCCAGGCATAAACCACCGCCCACTATGTGTCTGCTGACAGAGTCTTGCCAACAACCTCAATAACAACACAGGATTTATAGTCTCTACATTGTTGTAAAAGCCCTCCATTGCTTTTGTTCAATATATAATTTCGGCAATGTTACAAGGCCCGAGGACGTTAAATCAAACATTACTGTGTCTTTTTGCGGCCAGAAATCCCCAGCAATACATTTTTCCCCAGTTGAAATGTTTATTGTCAGCAGCAACTTTTTTTTTTCCTCCTCTTTTGGTGCTCTAATTGAAAACACACTCTTTAATAAGCCTTAGCTGCAGCTACAAAGACAACACTCCTTTAGAAAAGCCCTGGGAAGAGATCTCAAAGTCAACACAGAGATGGGCCGCGATGAAAACATGCTTGGCAACTTTCTGTGAGAACATTTATTTTAGTTAATCCAGCCGCTGAGGAGATAATCCTCTCTCTCTGACAGCCTGTCGTTGATGTGGACGGGACGAGGTGCGCCGCCGTCTTTGTCCTGTAGAGGGCAACATGCTCCTGGAGTAAAACTGTGGCAGCAGCTCCAACAAAAGCCGGCTCTATCGAACAATGCAGTGGATAAAAAAAGCCAATGTCAAATGGAATAAGGGGAGTAATCTATAAAATGGCCCGGGCAGGATTTTTATACTGGCCTACTGAGCCATATATCTGAAACAAGCCCGTATCGGGGGGCTTCTGGATTAAATTTGACCTCTGCCACAGTGAGGGCTGGTTTCATTTCCAGCTTGATAAAAAACGTATCCATCTATATGTGACAGAATTTATCACCATCAACATGCAAAGCCTGAGACTGAACACACTCGCTGCTATTGATTTCAGTACAGTGAATTTTGTGAAATAAATGAAAAATCTGTTACATTGAACAGTTTTTCCAGCACACTCGGAGAGCTCCTCCACATATATTTCTCCTGAAGTAAAATTGTATTAGCTGCACTGGAGCCCAAAAAAAATGAAGCTTCCTGCTCCAGTAATTGGACAGCATTAGATGGTAATGGTATTCATCCGAGCTGAATTACTAGAAGACTCCAAGCCCCCTGATACCCTCCAAGATCCACCAAGGACTCTAAATTAATTAGAGACCTCTGCCTCTCCTTGTTGTGCCGTCTCCCGTAAAAGAAAAGCCGCATCGTAACCTTATCAGGTTAAGTGCATGTGTGCAGAGCGAGCAGCGCGTCCCCTCATATTGCAGGATGTCCATCTGCGACTGTATATGCATTCACGCAGGGTTTGGGGGGTACAGTTCTTTTTTTTTTTGGAGGGGGGTGGGGGCTCAATAATCTCTTCATTACACAGAAACACCCCCTCCTCGGTTGGAGCTCTTTGCCTAATCAAAGGGCCGGGAGCGGCTCGGAGGCTCGCTGGTAAAGCAAACATCGGGGACACAATGCAACGCGCAGGTTCTTCATTCATTAATAAAACATGCCACCGGGCTGTTTGTGCGTATCAGCAAGGCTGCATTCAAATGAAAGTGTAACGTGAGGGGGGATCAGGCCTCCTGGCTGGCTGGCACACAAATCCGAGTTGTAAAGATCCAAAAAAAAAAAAAAAAGAAACATCATTCATAGCATTTTAACTCCGAGGATGAATAATAATTATGGTCTCGTTTGTTTGGAAGGAAACATCAAAGTATTCATGGGAGCGCGTGTTTTCTGATGGCTCGTGACGACAGCAAGTCTAAACAGTGTTTTATTCACTAGAATCTGTGCACTCTGTCCCCCAGGGCTCCATCAATTCAATTATCATGGAGCGCCACTACATTAGAGTGTACCACTTCTCTCTTGGACAGCCATGGGCACTATAGCAAATAATACACACACCCCAGGAATATGCTAAATAATATGAGTGGCCCATTTATCATTGCCAAGGGAGCTCCCCCACCCCACCCACGCACACACTCCGAGTCACTCGGTCACACACACACACACACAGAAATATGGCCCAGAAAGGGACAGTGTGGAGATGCGATTTGGACCTGGCTGTCAGCGCTCGTCACCCGGTGAATGTGCTGAATGCTGGAGGGGGGACCCCATCCTGGCCCCGGCCCCTGCCCGTGGCTGATAAGGCCAATCTGCCGAGACAGCACCTGAGTCCCCCCCCCCCCCCCGGTTCCCAAACCTCCACGCTGTCACACGTCCTCCAAACAGCTGTCAGAAACGCTCTATGAGGGCCCCTCAGCGCTGGAGCTCCACGAGGACCGAAGCCTTTCTCCCTCTCCTTTATAAGGCGGGGCGCCCCTCAGGAACCCCCTTTATCTGCTGGACGCACGCTACGAAAGACGTCCACTCAAAAGGTGCTTTTTAAACCCTCACATAAATCACCGTCAGATAAACATCATACCTTGATCCACTTACAGCGAACTAATTAAACCCTGTGCTCAAAATTAATTGATATTGCCAATCAGGAGCACTCCCAGTGTGGCTTATTTGCTCATCCAACTTGGAAAGCTTTGGCTAAATCTAATCCAGGTGAGCAGAAGAGCCAACGGCTTAGCTGTCTAAACAATCTTAATTACTGTGGAAGTTCTATTTAATGATTATATCAAAACATTTATCCAGAAATCTGAAGCTTTACTGTAACAAACTGCTGGAGAAATACAGGACATTTTCTCTCATTCCTTGTGAACGCACTGGAATAGATTAAATGTTGATGCCTTTGAGGAATAAAACACTAACAACAGGCTACAGTCTTCCAGTATAATACAGTCTTTTTCTAATTCAGTACTTCTGTAACAGTTACTTCAGTTATGCTGCGCTTAGACTTCTCTGATGTGGTTTTTCTAGTGTTTGTGTGGCCGAAAACAGTGTTGCGGTTTAGCCAATCATCAGCTAGTCTGATGACTTGGCCTCAGGGGGGCTGCTGTAGCCAGCAGATATCCAGGCCAAGACTTCCTGCTCTATCCCCCGGTCATTGTTTACAAATACAGATGAATTTTTTAAAAAGGGGTCACCTTTGTGATAGCCAACGGAGAGCGAATGTAACTCTCCGTCCAACAAAAGCCTGCTCGTATGCGCAGAAAGCTTCAAAAAAAAAAAAAAAGCTTGTCCCTTTCCTACAAATTCTACATATTTATACATCGGATACCTATTAATAGACACCGTGGGTTAGCAGGCATTGGGCCACAGTGACTGAGACTCCTGAGGTGATTAACCGATCTTTAGGATGTTTGTAAAAATGCTGAATATTGGGAAGCAATTTCCAGATTACTAAGATGTTCTGTTTCAGAAGGGTCATCTGTAAGATCTGCGTCCTTTAGAACTATTTTCAGGTCCTCGGGTTGCGTTCGCCGTCCACATGCTGGATTGTTTAGCTGCGAGATGTCGTCCAGCACAACAACGAATGAGAACGGTGCAAGCACATCACCCTGTAACAGCGGTACAGTCGGAATCCTAAATGAACAGGATAATGGCAGCCACGCAGCTGACAGTATTCCAGAAAGCACGGTACTGTAACAATGTTGCACCGAGATCACAGAACGTACACTGTAAAATAAGGTTCTCAGTTTCTGATTTGTGCTACACTTTTTCAAGTTTCGCTGCAGCTCAGCAACTAGTTGCATTCGCAGACAAGGCAGCGTCCTCCACGCGAGCTGCAGGTGGCCACGACAGTCTGCTATCGACCGAAGCAACCGCAAGGGCGTTTTTGGTGACCGCCAAGGGGTCGCCGACCCGTCTCATTGTCAGAATATCTGACAACTCCCCCCTCAGTTATATAAAAGCCGAGCCTCTGTCGGGCATTAGTAAAAGTCCAATATGGACACAATCGAGGGTTATGTTGAATTCCTGAAGCTGAATTAGCAACAAGAGGATTTCACGTGAAATTAACTGTTAAAAAAATGCACTCACTCATCACGTTAAAGCAAGTGTTACTTAACGCAGTGCTACAAACGATGTCACATGCAGTCTCGAAGATTGCAGCACATGCAAAATCTGTTTTCATGCACAGAAATAGCTGATCTCTATCGTGGCTTCAAGGCTTATTTAACCATGCTGTGCTCCCACGCTTCCCCCACACTCCGCTCTTTTATCTCAGCTTCGTTTTCTGCATGAAACGCTCCGGAGGAATCTGATTTTTAAATGAGTAAGTTGAACAATTAAACTAAGTCGAGATAAAAAAAAACTAAAAAAAAACTCGCATGTACGCTTCGTTCAACCGTGAATGACTCAAACGATGCAATCAACCCGAGCGTCCGTGGAAACAGCAGCGTGTGGGAATGTGCGAGGCGAGGCTCGGATATCACAGAGCATCCACAAAACCCAAAGAAAAATAAAGCTAGTTGTTCTCAAAGCCAGATCATTTATTTTCACGTTTTGTTTAGACAGCCGTTTCCAGCGGTCATAATCTCACCTAACAGCTTTAAATGCCTTTTTAATGGCGAGCCCAGCACCCTCAGGCCGCAGAGCAGGCAGCGCCGCCTTTACGAGCCTACATGTAGACTTGTGTTTTCTCCCTGACAGGAAACCCCGGCATCCTGCCCCTGATGGACTTAGACTGCACTTCGGAGTGGCATCAAAAGAGAGCGGGAGACAGAGGGCAGCCCTGTCCCGCACCGCACCACGCCTCTGGGTTGGGGTGTGAAAATTCCAGGGAAAACCTACAGCAGCGACGAGGCCGGGAACGAGCGGCTCGACCCGCGGCGGACAGGGGCGGGCTTGTTGGAAAGAGACCGAGGCGCTCCCAGAATAAACCCTGACCTGTGCTTTGTCAAACACCTAAAGGGAAACCTGCTGTTTTTCTTGTAGGAGTTTTAGCGGAGCAGGCCAAAAGCAGCATGTCCGAGCCTTGATGTGAAGTTTAAGAAACAGTAAGTGGTGTAAGGCGGACAGACAGACAGATAAATGCATGTTGTATGCTCATATTTGTAGTGAAATACAGCGCAGATGCTGCCATTCGTACCATGAGCCTAATCGCTGATCACCCTGCAAATTATTTAAAAGGTTTCCTGTGATTCTCCCAAATGATCCATAACAACAGTGGTATAGTTTCACGCTGCCAGCAGCCATCGTGTTTCACAACGGGACGCCCAATTAAAGCGCACGCTCCTCAGTAAACCGTGCAGTTAATGCTGCTTCAGACGCGAAACCCGAGGCTTACAATCGCGGCAGTGTTTTCAAGCGCCTTGCACAATCGTAAAGATGCCTTTCACATTCTTTTCCGACACAATGCAGCCGTAACGGCGCTGCAGAACCCGTCCCCGAAGAGCGGTTCTCCAGTGGGTGCCACTGCCGTGCACTCTCTCTGTTTCCCCCCGATCGCATGACACTGATGGATGCAGAGAGGGAAGACCGAGGCTGGGATCAGAGGCTGCTAAAGAGAGGCATCAGATACAGAGGCGGGGTAGTGCCACTTCAAAAGTCTGTGCTGTTTTAATCTGTCTCTCTAGGTTCATCCCCTGGCAGGCGAGGATGGGGGGATGTACTGGGGAGAGGGTGGGCAGGGAAGTAGGCGTCGGGTTATAGGGGTCTGCGGCTGGGCGCAGGCTGGGGCTGGTTTGCAGTTTCCACTTCGCTCTGGCAGCACTTTGACAATTATCTCCTTGATGCAGCAGTCTCTTTTTTCATTTCTATTGAAGAACCTTGCCTGAGCTCTGAAGCCTCCCAGGAATGCCAGAGAGAGAGTGGAAGGGGAGTCCAACGGGGATAATCCCAATTTCAAATGGAGCTTAGTGATATCCCCCTCCTCCCGTTCTTCCTCCATACCCCCCCTACCCTCCTCCTGTCTGGCACAGATAACTCATCCCTCTCTCAACACTGTGCATGCGCAGACAGCAGCTCACATTGCCCTCTAAAGTAATAATTAGCATGTCATCCAGTCGTGTGAGTGTGAGCGCCGGGCCTTCTGCGGAGGCTCACGGCGCGGCGAAAGATATATTTTTCTTGGACTGCGCTGAGGTCAGAGGAAGCTGGGTTACTGTTAGAGGAGGAGGTGCTGACACGCAAAGGTGTGGACAGTTAAACAGAATTATATTATGTGCGCACACAGGTGAAAGAAAGAAAAAGTGACCGTGGGGCGACCACAGCCGGACTCCGCTGGTGCAGTCCAAACAAACTCCCCAGCTTACGACTACCTTTGACTCATGGACTTGGACCTCTCAACAGCGTTTATAGTGTTGGTACTTTATGGTAGATTTTACAGTAGCTATCGAGCAAATATTATAGCCTGCTGCACAGTTAATTGTTCTAAAAGAAATAGAAATAAAAGTACTGAAATTCCAGCATTTTCCTGGTACGCTACTTAGCACTTTAGTAGGTTTATGTGTCTATGCGATCCACCCTGAAAGTCCATGGATGCACCATGCTAACGGTGATTGCTAGCAGCTATTAGCTCAAAACTCCATCCTCTCATGCACATATGGTCACTTCTGTTTCCAAAGCCAATGGCTGAGTCACACTAGAGCAGGGGTGGGCAATTTGTTTTCCCAAGGGGCCACCTGAGATACTAGTTGCAGAGTCGATGCACCAAAGTCACTTTAAAGACAGCAACTGACTGCAAAAGGTCGCAGACGTGTTCTTTGTCTTCGAAGCAAGCGTTTCACAGGCAGTGAGATCGCACGTTCATTGCATGCAAGCTCACTCATTCTGGTCGTACTGCGGTCTCCAGCCGCTGTTTTCCCCAGTGTGACTGTAGAGTAAGACCAAAGAACTAAACAAGAAGCTTCAACACAGTAATCCACAAACTTCAAAGTGGCTACTTCAGTCTTTTATAGACAGTCTGTGGTTGAAACAGAGATCTTTTGGGTTGATTAGAGAGAATTACCACCAATCCTTGGCCCCTTTTCTTTCTTCAAAAACCACTAACTCAATTTTGGGCTGTGTTTAGTCAGATTTGGTCCAAATTTAGCCTGAAGAAGACGTCTGTTTTAGACCGTGTCACCCAAAATATTGTCGTGAAAATATGATCGCAAAAAACCTCACAGAAAAGACAACTGTATCCCGAAACTGAAAACCCAGTGGATATCTGAACAGTTCAGTATTCACTGGTTTCCCCCCAGATCTGCTACATTTATACTGGAATGAAAGTTTCAGAGTTATTTGCGTGAGCTGAGTCTTGTCAGTAATGATTCTGTGTGGCAGTTTGCAATATAAAAGAGGAAGTAATTCGCAACATACTGGATACAACTTACACACCTAGCCTATCAGAGACAGTGCTGAGCACATGACTCTATATCATGCAGGGCTAAGTCAGGTTCATAGTCCATTCATCGACAGTGTATCAACCCATCAATGCTGAACCTTCTTGGAAATCAATAATGAACGGGCATGACTGGGGCGACAGCTCGGAGGTGTCACCCAGAGGTCAGAAAGGAAGTGCTGGCTGACTCCGGTGTGACTTCTTCTTTAAGCTGCTGGCATCAGCACGCCCTGGAAGTAAAGCCCATCTTTGTCTGCACTGTTCTAGAGTCTATATTTATAAGCCGAAGCACAAACTAGTGCATTCTCTCCTCAGCTCCAGCCAGAACATGCAGTTACACATGCATCTGGCACGGCTAATAAATTCAGGTTTACAGTAAATGACAGCAAGAATCTGCTGTGCTAAAGTACCCTTGAGCAACACGCTAAGCCCCAGCCCAGCTCCGGGTGGGGGGGGGGCTCTGTTCGGCTCTGACCTCTTCAACTGTGAGGAGAGGAATGAGAAAAAAAACAGCATTTCTCCTTCGGGGATCAATAGAGAATCAGACACACAGTGGTGCGGAGATCTTGGAGTGTGTCGGCCCTTGTGTGCTGTAGCTTCAGGCCTGCTGCCATAAAGAGAATCAGAGGCGTCACTGGGGTGCAGTGAAACAGCTGGGCCTGTGGTTAGAGCGTCTGCTCGGAGGCTGCAATCAGCTGAGCCCCGCTTCATCACACGGTACTTTTCACTTTCTGACCTCGCTCGCGCACACATGCTCCGCGGACGCATTCGCACAGACAAACACTGAAACGCAGATGCGAAGATGTGCTGCACCTTTGAGCGCATATATATATATATGCTAATCACCAGCTCCAGAACCCTTTGCCAAGATGTCGTAAAAGAACAGAGCATCAGCACTTTCTACCGGAGACACAACGCAGCGTGCAGCCTTATGCTGTCACACAGCCGTGCAGTGCATTCGATTACCTGTAGTTTCTGCAGAAAAGGTCAAATGAAAGCAACGCACTGCTGACTGCTATATGTACCAATATTTTCCACAGCACATAGATCACAAAGAGGCAACTGTGTGAAGATGGAGCTCAATTCTGGGAGTCTCTATCTGTTTTTATTGACAGCTAACAGTATTTTCTTTACCTGCTTCTATTGTTGTCTGCTGTTGTAGGGAATGACTAAAAAAAACGAACTGCCTATGCACGCATTTCTGCAGGACTGCTGTCTTTAGGAGCTTCTGATGAGGTGTCGAGACACTCGGTCGACGCGACAGTTCTGGCAGAGCCCGACGGTGTGTGTGGGTATGTGTGTGGAGTGAGCGCACTGTGGCTCTTTTGGGTTCTAACAAATGATAGGGGTGAGCACTTCCACTGTACTTTACCATTGTTCCTTCGCTCTTGCTCCGTGCGACTTCCCTCTGCAGGCGAGCCACAGCCAGCTTTTCCCTAAACCAAAGGAAGAGGAGAGGAAGGGAAGGGGGGGGGAGGGAGAGAAAGAAAATAAGAATGAGTCAGTGTGTGTGTGTGTGTGTGTGTGTGTGTGTGTGTGTGGTCACTCAGTCAGCAGCACAGTGCACCAGGTCTGAGTGTTAACAAAGTGGCATTTGCACCAAATCAAGCAGCATTCAGTGATTTACCCAAAAATATTCTTTAGCATTTCATTGATCATGTGAGGCTTATTCACAGAGGAATTTTCACGGCTTGAAAATTCAAACCGTGCTTATCCCACAACGTCCAATAATGCAATTTTATCAGAGGCCACCCCCGTCTCTCCATTATGCACACGGTGGTCCTTTAATGTCGGCGCCAGCGTGACAGCCGTGGTGTCCAGAGCCTCTCCAAAGACCACAAGAGGAGGTACAGTAGGAAGGAGGAGGAGGAAGGTTTGTGACCCAGGACCTGTCCTTCAAGTTTGGGCCTTGGTGATTGGTTTCATTTTCCCTCTTTTTTTTTTTACCTTCACATTCTCTCATTGGCTATGTTTAGGTGCTTAAAAAAAAAGTACTTAGTTAGGTTTAGGGGATGAAAATCTCGTTTGCCTTTGTAATGGTTGATTCAGAGGTGGGGACGGGCCTGCAGCCACTCGCAGTCAGTTGCTGTCTTCAAAGGTGCTCAGCAACCTTGTACCTCCCAGGACTCTTGGATGGAGTTAGCATCTCAGTGCAAATACCACCCATCTTTTTAATGCATCACATTCAGTAAGCAGTAAGAATCAAATCCTGTTATTCCTCCAAATCCAATGGGAGACCAGTTGCTTCCACTTTAACGCAGTGGCAATGTTAGATACGATGCCTCGTAAACCTTAAAGCACTTACTCATCCTTTTACTTACACGGCTATTCTCGATCCGCTTCCATCTTACCTACAAAGGTCTTTCAGAAAAGTACAGGACGATACTGTCTTCACATCCGAGACTCACTCCTTCTGTCTGTGCCTGAAGGCTGTAATGAAAATGGAAAAAAAGGCTCCCTCGTTTGCAAAATCAAATTTATCATCATCACTCAAGCCCACTACTGGGCAAATCAAATTCCTGGAGTTAGCTAATCATTTCTTGTTTACTAAGTGGTTGATATCTGATACTCAAGATCGATATCAGCTCGCTATACAAGAAACCAACTCTTCTCCCCTCCATCTTTCTCTGTCTTCAGCATAAACCACACAAGACTGCCAGAACCCCCCCCCCCCCACACACACACACACACACAGAGGAGACAAGGTTGTCTGCTAACCACGCAAAACAAAGCTCGCTGTTCTATCAAGACAAAAATAGCTCAGAGGAAACAAACAAAAAAAAGAAAGAAGAAGAAGAAGCTGGGCATCCTCGCACTAGACCTTACAGGCAGACACACACACACACACACACACACACTCATAACAAACTCTTTCACACAAACATGCACAGGGCTGAACAAAGAAATTGACTGTGCACATCCAATCCGTTTCCCACGTGAGGGCATTCCAGACTTTAATGGGATAAATCTTGGCACACTAGCACGGATAATAAAAAACCCTGTTTTAAAGCCCCTCCTGAGGCATCACAACAACTGAAGCAGTGCTCCGGGACAGCCCAGACTGCATGTGTTTGCTGAAGGCTTGTCAGTCCACAAGTGTTTCTAACCATATTCCTGGGAAAACAACAAATGTGTAGGGGATCAAAAAGCCTCCTTTGGCAGCGTAGCGTGTGCGTGAACCTGCTCAGGTCATTATTGTTGTAAATATAGTACTCTACATGGATTACAAAGAGACTGAACGCAAGAGGCACATGATCTGTTATCACCCTGTTATCGCCGCTGCATTCAAAGCCAGATCTGCCAGGAAGTTCAATAAGAAGGTGACTTAAAAACGGCTTTTAAATGAGTTCATTTTCAGGAAAAATACAGCAAAGTATTTTTCCTTGGCTGCAGGTGTGCAGCTGAAGCGCAAAGTTTCTGTCTTTAGTATTGTTCCTGTTTGCCCTCATAGCACGCACACATCTCACACCTAATGCGGGGCCGTGGGACCTAATAAAGAAGTTGATACGCCAGACAGCCGCGTTTAATCACAATCACCTGCACATTTTTCACATTTCTTCAAAAAGAGCAGACACCCAAACCCCCTGAAAAATAGCTCATGACTAACAACTCCTCGCCGCCTTTGACAAGACATCATTGTTTCTGAGCGGCTTACCTGTCGGAGGGAGAGAGAAAAAAAACCCGGTGATTAAGAGACAGCTGGGGGGATGTATGGTCGACAGTCTGAGCTGAACATGAAAAAAAAGAAAAGTGTGCAAAGCTACGGAGTAATGACGCTTCTCCTGCTCCTGCTGCTGCTGCTGGTGGTGGTGGTGGTGGTGGTGGTGGTGGTGGTGGTGGTGGTGGTGGTGGTGGTGGTGGTGGTGGTGGTGGTGGAAGGCATTCCCACTGCAGCGATCCCTCTAATGGGACAAGACCGGTTTAGGCAAAGC
>JAVDPK010017956.1:0-11467 GCA_034780415.1 Cichlasoma orientale | reverse complement strand
TGTGTGTGTGTGTGTGTGTGTGTGCGTGTGTGTGTGTGTGTGTGTGTGTGTGTGTGTGTGTGTGTGTGTTAAAGTGACCGATAGAATGACTGCAAGTCTCTTAGGCTGCTTTATCTATTATTTACATCAATAGTAGATTTATCAAGCGGCCAAAGCGGCGGCTGAGATCGGAGATGCGGGGAGGGGTCTGCGCCGCAGATCCCTCAATCCTTTTGGCTGGAGATAAGACGAGGAGGAGTGGCCGACGGGTAACCGAGAGAGCACTAAGGGGCAACAGGGAATCACTAATGAGAGAGAGAGTCAGAAAAAGAGAGAGAGAGAAAGAGAGAGAGAGACTCATCATCATCAAAGACGCGCTCACTGACTAGATTAGAGAGTAGCCCAGCAGAGGAGCGTCAGGCTTCATCCAACCAAAGGGAACGATCACCGACCGTCAACAGCTCTCCCGACCGACACGCGACCCCTTCTCCCCGGCCCTGTGCGCTTCAGCGCCCCGCTCCCTCTCGGGCAGACCTACTATGGGTTGTGTCGCCAACTCCACCGGGACTGAAGTGCTACTGCAGCTGGAGGCTCTCCGCAGCGCCGCGCAACTTTCTCAACTGTTCCGTCTCACGGAGAAAAGAAAGGTCAGGTCGAAAAAGTGTAGAGAGACTGCCGCAGCATGTCTGTAGCCGATTTGTGGTAAATGTAAATACAATAATAATAATAATAATAATAATAATAATAATAATAATAATAATAATAATAATAATAATACGTGTTGTTTTCGTTGATTTTGCTCCGTGTCTCCTCTCTCGTCTGAAGCGCACTAAGTCTTAAAAGTTACTTTCTGCAGCTCCTGGTTGTTTGTGTGTGTGGTTGTGTATGAAAGAGTGCTTCTGCCCGTCTTGTTGTGTTAATATTGTACAGCTGTTGCAGAGCGCCCCCATGCGTTCACAGATCACGTCTTTAACATGCACCTTGACGTGGTTGCGCTCTCTTGATAAAGCTCCAATGTGCACAAATGTAATGTAAAAATTATTGGAAAATACTTTTAAAAAACTCTGAATGTTAATTTTTATCCACCGCAATCAGTTTTCTTTTGGTTTTTACATTCGTAAGTGGAGCTACAGCTAAGCTTAGTTGGGTTTACTGCACGTACATGGGTTTAGGCCTCGGCTCTGACTGGTCTTAATTCGAATCCTGTTTCTATTGTCTTGAAGCAAAACAGAAAAAAAAAATCATCTCAGATTCCAGTAGAAATTTATGTCCGAACACACTTGACAAATGACCTCAATAAAATGATTTGTCGTATGCAGTTAAAGAGCTGACATTTCCCGGTTTGTTGCAGCTGTAAAACAAAAACGCAGGACAGCAGCTGGGCTCTTTACTTTGGTTTGACCTGACATTGTTTTTCAGAAGGGCATAAACTGTCTGGATTTCTTATATAATTTCTTTAGGGTGTTTTGCTATTTTTTTAATTATTATTTTTAATAAGAGTGCAGATCTCGTTTTGATTTGTAAGGAAAATGTAAGTTTATATATTTCTATTCGTTTTATTCCACAAGGTTTGAGTAAATTTTGCAATAAAACAAATAACTAATTGTATTGTAAAATAAAATAATCTCAGGTGGAGAAGCTTTTATATTAGTAAAAATTAATTGTTTAATATTGTGAACAGTTCTGAACCAACTGTGTTCCTATAGGAGCCTGAATAATGTCGCCTATTTAACATATTCATAGATTTTTCTTCTTCTTGTTACCAGCCGTATTAATAGAATAATATTAGGCTCAACACAGGCCCTTAACTGCGATAGCAAATATATAGGGGTCCAGGTTTATTAATCCTTTCCTGACCTAAGTTAAAGCCTCCCTTGCCTTTCTCTCTCTCCTCAGATTTATTATAAAGCTGTCCGGGACATTGAAGCAGGGGAGGAGCTCTTAGTGTATATGAAGGACGGTATTTTCCCTGAGGGATCCATGGCACCCAACCTACAAGGTAAGATTAATGCGCGTCATTAGCGCACGTTTTAAACAAACTCCAACCTGCATCCTGTGCTGCTTTCGCGGTCAACACACTCCATAACGGGGGGGAAAGGCACCACTTCTCCCTCCCGTTATGTTTTTTTTTTCCTACTCAAGAAATGTGAATTATTCGAACCATAAATTTCCAGGATGGAATTAAATCCCGCATTAAAGCATATGGTCGAAGGCCGTTTTGGATCTGTCATTTAAAGCAGGCTTGCCAATATAGAAAGGATACTTCTAAGAGTCTGGTCTGAATTGTGCTCTTTACAATGCTGCAATATAATGGGCCTCTTTGCCTGAAATGCTGTATTAGGGCGTCAATTGGCACTTGTCATATTCCATCCTATGCGAGTAGAAATTTTCTGTTAACGGAAAGCAAAGATCAAACAGAAATTATTCGGTAGCCATGCATATTATTAAGAACACATTATGGGAGCAATAAAAAAAAAAAGGTTCTTAGGCAGAGCAAAGGGAGGAGATGGATTAAAGGCATTTAGTCGGGCATATTAGTTAAAACGCTGACTCGTTTCAACCACATCAGGTCTAAAACAAACAACTTATGTACGCCTGAAACCAGTAATGACAAATGCAAGGAAATAACTATCAAACTGACTGGCATCAGAACATTACTACCCTAAAAATGAAAATAAATATATAATAACGTCAGCAAGGCAAAATAATGCATAACTTTAATTTGTGTGGTCTCCTCAGTGGTCTAGTTTAACGGGGCTGTTGGTAAAGACGGTTATAGTCTACTTCCTCAGTCAAACGTGGACATACAGGTATGAGGTTTCCGTTACAGCAGTTTTTTAGCCGCACGGCCCCTCTGATGGATTGTTCATTGACTTCTTTTCCAGTTACCCCCCAAGAGCCTGCCATTGTATTGGTGTTCAGCAAAACAGTCTAATCAAGATTTTCCATTTTGATGGTACTGTATATTTATGTTCACTCACTCTGCCTGTCTGGCGTTTCTCCGTGTGTCCAGTGTAGAATTGCTGTGAGTTTAGCGATTTCAGCCCCTGGGAATCCCCCCACTGTTCAGAGTTAAAAGAAAAGGGGGAAAGACTCTCTGTCAAACCTGTTTACATTCTTTCAGTAAGTCGTTTAATTAGTGCTTAAAAATAATGAACTGAAAACAGCAAAACAGATTAGAAATGATCAGAAGCTATTCCTAAATTATGAAAATATTGGTCAGTTAATTGACAATACTAAAGCTTGAATTTCTTTTAATCTTACTGTTGGTTTAATTAAAGATTATACATTTTATAAATAAAATATTTTTCTTTCTTTCTTTCTTTCTTTCTTTCTTTCTTTCTTTCTTTCTTTCTTTCTTTCTTTCTTTCTTTCTTTCTTTCATCTAATAAATGTCTTTCTATTCTATTATTATCCTCGCTTTAGATCTTGTGAGTTAAGTGCTTTGTTACACCTTCTTTTACGCTGTCCTCTTCAAATTGGCTCACATTTCAAAGTGTGTCACATTTCTAGGTGCTCTCGTCCACCCTTCTCCTCTCTGACTGGGTAACCTGATTCACTGTACTCACTACCTTTCAGCCATGCGTCTCTATGTCATACTGAATATGTCCAATATTTTATCTCATAATCTAACTTGGACAGCTGTTCACTTTTCTTTCAAACTTTACTTAAGCGGAAAAGGGTCCGTAGTTCCGCTGCGTTTCTTTAAACATCTTGGACTTATTGTGGTGAAGTGCTGTTGTCAGGTAACATTGTTTTGTTGTGTTTCCAGTCTTTCTGGAACCACAGATGGGGGGAAAAATCTGATTACTGTTACTTGTCATTGATTAGAAAATTGTGGAGGGAGAACAAGATGTTCGTGAGATGCTGTGCAGTTCACCGGCTCCCCCCACCACCACCCTGCATGATGCACAGTTTACGTACAGATCTCTGTGCCAAAGGAGGGGGGGAAACAGGAGCTCAAAGCAAGCTTTGTTATTGAAAAGAAGCAGATTGACATGTTGTAGGAGTGTGTCAGAGATGAAGCACACTTACACATGATTTGTTGAATTCATCTGCCTGTATGTATGCACATGAGGGAGGCAGACAGAGAGAAAATTTCACCTGCCAAAATGTCTGTGTCAGGGCCAAAGTATTTGCTTTGTGTGTTGTGTGAGAGAAGGCTGAAGGCACACAGGAAAGAACATTTCTGTTTCCAGTTTGAAGATGCTTATATGTAAATTAGCAACACTGACATAAAAGGACGAGGAGAGAGTCAAAGTCAACATACTGTTGGGATGATCGCATCTGATTTGTTTTTCTTGTCTCCCTGCGTTGGTGCGAGTGAGGGAGTGAGGTATCAGGGCAGAGCAGGAGCTTGGCAGTGCAGCTCTGTTCTCTGCGTCCGGCTTATCGGAGAAGGAATTTGAAGTGGAGGACTTGAGGAGTCCCCTGAGACCTCACCCATGCTCCCAGATTAGCTGCTAAACTGCACATAATTGTGACTCCCTTCGTCTCCCAGAGAGCTATTAGTCTCCACTTTAACCCCCACCCCACCACCACCACCACCACACACACACACACACACACACACACACACACAGGCCAGACTTACTGAAAAAACACAAGCACGCCAAAATGCACATGCAAGCACCTTTGCTTATGTGCATCATAACATCTGAGTGTCCTTTTAGACGTTTCCTTTCATTTCTCATTACTCGTGTTCCTCTTCCTAGAGGGTACTATTAACATGCCCAAATGTTTTTCTGCCCACCAGATTTAGCAAAATTCATTGAACTTGTATATGAACGATATCTTTTTTGGACCAGTATATTTTCCATTCATAAATGTCGCAGACAAAAATTATGTTGAGTTGTTTGTGCTGCAGAGGAAATCATACCCAACCCTCTCACAGTAAACTACTCGCTCCCTATGAAATACGTGCACACAGTGGTGTCAAAGTGGCTAGTTAGTTTAGTGTTTGAGCTCTGTGTAATGGTCCATTGACCAGAAGGTCATTTATCCTTCTCCCCAAGGTTAGACACATTGATGTTGCTACACTAATGCCCTTTTAATGTGTCCAAGAAGTTCCAGCTGGATAAACGGTCACATGCAGTAGAAAGCAGGTGAGCCATGCACTGTAAGTCATTTTGGATAAACTCATTTAGTACAGCTTGAATTGATGGATGGGTGTGTATGGCATGTTGGGACACCTGGGGGGCCGACTCAGATGTTGGCTGCTTAGGTCATGCCAAAGAGGGTATGGCAGGTTGGCGCTGAAATCACCATGGGGTCGGCGCCACCGTAGCCCTGCTTACCTCTGTTCATTTTGGCTCATTTTGGAAACATAAGCACGCTCACACACACAGGCACGCACACACACACACACATACACACACATGCATACACTTATTTATGCATGTGCACAAAGACACTCCGCTGGGCTTTCCCCTGATCTGTTGAACTTGGCGTCGGACTCAGGAACTTGCTATTGAAAGAGCTGGTCTGAGTTTTATGCATTTGACCTTGTTGGTGAGAAGTATTGTAAAGGTTATCAGCATGGAAGGGGAAGACCAGCCCCTATTGTTTCCTCTGTGTGCTATTACACCAACAGTCTTAAGCAAACACATGTTTTAACAAGTAATTAACTGTTTTAATGTCGGTTACATTTCACCGCTAATTGATTTCCATTTTATGGGGTTGCTTTTACCATTTGTTAAACCCGTCTGTATTGCTGCAACTAAAAGGCAAAATAGTAACAGATTCTCATTTTCACTGAGCGTTATTAACAATTTTTAGATTTTGGATATTTGGTTCTGCATCTCTGCAAACATGCACTCCTCAGGAGTTAGTAAAGCTACGATGCAAATCAGCTTGTTTTGCATTGCCCATTTGGTATTGTCTTGACTGATAGAAAAGAAAGTAGTGTTTTTTTGGCACACATTAAAAGCACAATTAAATGTCAGCGATTAGCGCTGTGAATTGTAGGTGGTCTTAGCTTGTAATTAAAACGCTGACAAGCTTACAATACTAAAACTCCTTTCATCCTACTCTAGAAATCTACATTTGGTTTATGCCAAAATGTAAGAGTTGAAGAATATTATTCCAAGTTTTGACATTTGATCTTCATCTTTGTGCGAGCCGTTTTGTTGTGTTCAATTTTATGCATATTTGCTTGAAAAAAAAAATTTTTTTTTCATTTCTATTTATTTAAGAATTCCTACATTAATATTGAACCTGGAAAAACTTCTCTTGATTATGTAACTGTTTGATGTATTATTCATTAAAAAAAAGCTGCGTAATGGCTAAACAAGTCTTTGTGTGTGTGTGTGTGTGTGTGTGTGTTTGTGTGCAGACGAGCAGATGTACCGCTGTGAGGACTGTGATGAGCTGTTCTCCTCAACGCTTGAGCTGCGGCGGCATCAGAAGTATTCGTGCTCCAGCGCTGGCTCCATCTTTGACACACTGAGAGACGACTTCAAACAGGAACGTGAGGACAGCGACGACCCCGTCCACGAGTGTAAAGACTGTGAGAAGATCTTTCCAAATGAGTACAGGTATGTTCGTGTCATATAGTGTGCTACAAGTGTGATTCATTGAATGATTTATTGAATTCAATGATGAGCTTGCACTTCCTTCATCAAGTCTGGGACAACACATGATAGTCCACACAGAAGAGAGGGAATACAAGTGCGACCAGTGCCCCAAAGCCTTCAACTGGAAGTCCAACCTCATCCGTCACCAGATGTCACATGATAGTGGCAAACGCTTTGAGTGTGAAAACTGTGATAAGGTACAGCATACCCGGCACGTAAGTTGTGCACAGGACACACAGGCTTTATCTGTTTGTAGTTCTTTGAGAAGAAAAAGAAATTTTAAAAAATCTGCTTATATTTTCTACAAAATAAAAAAAAGGGAAATTTCATATACATTTTTTTGAGCACTGTTAATTATGATGTATATTGCATTTTTTTTTTATACACTTGTTTTAAATTTCAGGTGTTCACAGATCCCAGCAACCTTCAGCGTCACATCCGCTCCCAGCACGTGGGGGCACGTGCTCACACGTGCCCCGAATGTGGCAAGACGTTTGCCACCTCGTCAGGCCTCAAGCAGCATAAGCACATCCACAGCAGTGTCAAACCCTTTAGCTGTAAGTAAGAGCTTCGGAAGTTAATAATCACCATTTTTCATATCAATCAATACCAATACATTTATTTGAGCCTTTTCCGCCTGCCTCATTTGTTCCTCTCTCATTCTTGTTTGTTTGCATGTTCTGAATTAGGCACAGAGGTCGCACTTGCCCTGCAATAAATTTCATTATACACTGTTAATGATAGGTTTGATCTGGTTACCTAAGCTTTCTTAAAACAACATGACACGGCTGAAATTAGTTTTCAAATTGAGTGTTTTACAATAAGGGGAAAAAAAAGGCTTTGCATTTGTATTTTGTTGTATCTGTTACATGTGTTCAGTAATTCTTTAGAAGTAAGATATATACAAAGTGAATCAAGACCCTTTTTTAAGCAGATTGGGTAAGTTGTGCTGTCCATAGGAAACAGCCCCTTCCTTTTCTAAAAGTTTTTTCATGTTGTTGATGTTTGTATTACTGTTGCTATGGTATACAGAGTTAGAGACAGTGTTAAAACTGGTTTAACTAGGCCCTGTTGGGCTGCATCTTTTTGCTCCCCCAGGCGAGGTGTGCCACAAATCCTATACCCAGTTCTCCAACCTCTGCCGCCACAAGCGTATGCATGCTGACTGCCGCACCCAGATCAAGTGTAAAGACTGTGGGCAGTTATTCAGCACTACCTCCTCCCTCAACAAGCACCGTCGATTCTGTGAGGGCAAAAACCATTATGGATCTCCAGCAGGGATGTTCAACCCTGGCATCCCGATGAGCTCCAGCCCCATCATGGCTAAGGCTAAGTCCCACCATCCCCACCTTCCTGGTCTAAATCAGTCAGGTTTAGGCTTCACTGACTACTTTCCTTCCCGACCTCATCCTCATGCTGGCTTGCCCTTCTCCCCAGGACCCCATGGCTTCCCATCCCTCCCACATGGCTTCCCAGGTATCTTTCCCCCATCACTATATCCGCGACCTCCTTTATTACCGGCCAGTCCAATGATAAAGAGTCCGCTGGGTGGCAGCAGTCAGGAGGTGAAGCTCCCTCAGAGTCCTCTAGATGTACCTCCACTGTCTCTAGTTAGTTCCACAAATGGCAATGGAGTTAACAGTTTGAGCCAGCATGAAGACAGAGAGAAGGAGAATAAATTGGATTTGACTTCTAGTGGAGAAGCCAAGCCAAAATCCAAGATGGCAGATATGTCTGATGGTAGTGACCTTGAAGACATTAATACCACAAGTGGGACAGATTTGGACACCACCACAGGTACTGCTTCAGGGGATGGTTCTGACCTGGAAAGTGAAGGAGAGAGTGAGCGTGAGCGAAGTGGTAAAAGAAGGAAGCCATCTGGAACTGTATCAAGCCAAGAAGCCCACCAGTTAGAAGACACAAACCGCGCGTTGATATCAGCCATGTCTAGTTCAGGGAACCTGTCTATTGATCGTCCATTTCTTGCTTCTGCATCACAGCACTCTTTCTTCCCCCCACCTGATGAGCAAGCCCTCCCACCCACCACCACAAATTCCAATCCAGCTACCACTGATTCCATAAAAGCCATTGCTTCTATTGCAGAGAAATATTTCGGTCCAGGTTTGATTGGACTTCATCAAGAGAAGAAGATGGGTCCATTGCCCTATCATTCCATGTTCCCCTTCCAGTTCCTGCCCAATTTCCACAACTCCCTCTATCCTTTCAGCGCCGATCGAGGTGGTCTCAATCCTAGTATGTTTTTTAAAGCAGAGCCCAAGTCACCTCGTGAGCAACTGCACAAGATGGTTTCGAGTTCCCCGGCAGCTCCTGCTCCCACAGCAGAATCACCATTTGATCTCACCACAAAACCCAAGGAGGCCAAGATAGCTCCTCCAACACCAACAAACACCTCAAACCCCAACAGTAGTACTGGGAGCAGTAGTGGACATTTAGCAATATCTAGTAATGAAGAACAGCCATTGGACCTCAGCATTGGCAGCCGGAGCAGAGGCAGTCATAATGGGGTGCCAGCCGAGCCACATAATCGAAAGAACCATATCTATGGAGGTGGAAAAGGGGTCTCAATCAAGGACGAGACTCCGTCTGGTTTTCCACACCCTCATTCACAGTCTTTGCACCAATCCTCCATTACCCAGCACCAGCACCAGCAGCCCCAGGCACAGCCACACCAGCCGCCACCCCTGCACTATGCCAAGCCCTCAGCGTTCTTCATGGATCCCATATACAGGTATTTCAGCCCGGATTAGACCACTCATTTCCACAACCAACATCAAGGCGTTTATATGCATGCATTAAAGATGTTGTTAAATATGAGGTCGGGAGTTCTAGATGAATTTTGACCTTGGTACGTAACCCTCTGCCTTGATGTTGGTCCAGCAGGGTGGAGAAGAGGAAGCTACTCGACCCAGTAGGAGCTCTGAAGGAGAAGTTCCTCAGGCCCTCTCCACCACTCTTCCATCCCCAGGTACATAGTGCACACACACACTTCTCAAGCCAAGCTGGCACTTTTTTTAGAAACATTAAATGGTGCATGCACATTAAACAGAAAGTACAGCAAGAGACTAACAAGCAGGGGAATTGACCTCCAGGTATTTCGTACAAGTTGATTATTCCCAGATAGTATTGAGTATTATTTTCAAACTATGTATTATGTGAAAATACTTCACTCCTGCCTCCCACGCTGCTTAAACCTGAATTGATAGGACCCAAGCGCCATCATTCCACAGTGTTGATGTTATTTTCTCAAGGGTTCTGTATGATTTCTTCCTTTGTTTACTGAATGGCGCCTGTGTACCTCGTCAGCTTTACCTTTTTCAGAAGACACAGCCTGTTATCGCCGCCCTTTGATAATCAGTCACATTGTTCCACTGTCCCCAGACCTTCCCCACCTCTGCATATCTTGATTACAAGCAATGATAGTATTAATAAAAGAGAGAATAATAACCATTTGAATTGGAACAAACTGCCTCTCTTGGCCACGCTAATCTTAGTTGTGGCATTGTTTTATGTAGTGGGAGCCCACAGGCAAGCTAATAACTCAAGCCCCTCCGAGTTTTTTTTTTCTTTTCTCTGTGGCTGGCTGGCTAGATAATAACACAGTGTCCGTCAAGGACATCCTGTGTTTGTGTCCAGGAGAATGGGGGGCTCTCATTGGGGAAATGGTTTAATCTGACCTGGAAATCTGTGTCCTCTATCAACTGTGACTTTGCAATACACACATCTGGTGCAAAATGCAGACAGATACATTTACACGTGAACATGCGTTTGCATATTCCACATGTGTGAAGTTATACCGTTAGCCAGCATAGATTTTTCTTAAGGTAATTTGCAAGCAAAACATGTTTTTTTGTGCGTGTAGTACCTCTTTTCACTTATAATCAGCATGTGCATAATCTTAAAAACATCAGGTCATGATAAGACTCTAAGCCTCAAACAGGCATTTTCTTTGCTTCCTTTAAAATCTCATCTCACCGTCTCACAGACGGAGAAGTTTTCACAGTCTGCCCTGCAAAAACTTTTCTTACTGGAGTGTCTCAGCTGCGATCCTCTCAGTGATCCAAACACAATGCCACCTCTAATTCAGTCTCATGACCGCATCACCCCGCTCCCCCTGCACCCGTTCTCAGACTGCGAATAAACACATCGAGACGTAGTGTCTGTCCCTGTGTCTCTCCCGTCCCGTATTTACTAAAAAAAAAAAAAAGAAAAAAAGGAAGGATGTAAGCTGTTTTTGGCAAATAAACTCCTACATAACTGGCCTCTTTTGTTCACAAGCTTCTAGGGGAAGGGAAGCGGCTATCAGTTGGGGGTATCACAAACTATATTGTATTGCTCCAGTCATGGCTCTTGAATGCCTCATTTAGCCAGTTTGCAGGCTTGCAACAGCAGCTTTGGCAGAAGAAGGTAAGAGGTAGAGAACAAAGCACTAATTGAAGCTGAGGTTGTACAGAGGGGGGCACTGGAGGAATGGTACTTGGGCATTTGTGAATGTGTTATGGGTCAAGGAGGTGACTCGCCTTTAGTACAAACAACAAGGCTAACCTCTGATATGCTGCTTCCTCAAAACTTCCGCTCTCTGTATCTTTCCCTTGCTCCCTGTTTTTTCTGATATCGTTCCTTTTGTTTTCAGTGCTTTCTTTTCTGTTTTAATGCACACACGTGCTGCCATCAGTGTATAATACATGCTACGTGCACTAAATTAAACCTAACCTTCCCTCACAAAGTTTCTAATTAAACCCGCAGCACACTAAATGATAACAAACTCCGGTTAAATTATTTTTTATCCAATTTTTTAAAACAAAACATTTCTCAACTTTTTCCTTTTGTGTGTGTGTGTGTGTGTGTGTGTGTGTGTGTGTGTGTGTGTGTGTGTGTGTGTGTGTGTGTGTGTG
>JAVDPK010017955.1:0-11468 GCA_034780415.1 Cichlasoma orientale | reverse complement strand
CACACACACACACACACACACACACACACACACACACACACACACACACACACACACACACACACACACAGCATTGTCTGTTTTCTCTCCTGTGTAAAAGTGCCCTCTTTCCAACCTCTCCTTTGTTGTATTCAACTTCAGACACACAACAAAACACTGCCATATACACACAGCGCCGGACAGCTGCAGATTGAGTCATCAGACCCCAGAGGTCAATACTGCTCCATAAGAGAGCCTGCTGTCGATTCTCTGTGTGTATAATTTTGCACGGGTGTAATGCTGCTGTTTCTGTAGTGTGCCGTAGGGAGGATATGCTTTTCTGTAGACCAGCTCTGAAGTTAGCAGCATCCTGGCTCCAAACAGAGTGTTGTTTTATTGAAAAGAAGAAAAAAAATTGCTCTGTGAGCTCTGTTGGTGATATTTACACAATTTTTTAAACAAGATCGTTTTCATTCAAATGCAATCTCACAAAGTAAAATGCTAACTTCAGGCTATAAACAAACTATACCACAGTCACATAACTTCAGTATCACTTCCACTAAGATGTTGTGTTTGCCTTGATGAGGCTTATCCTCAACAGTTTCCGTAGCTTCATTTAGCCATTGTTAGCAACTGACTTGTCTGGGACATAATAGCTTCAAAATTCCTGAGTTGGGTATGTACTTACATATTTAATGTTAAGCTTGTGTTTACCACAGACCTTATTTAAGGCATCTAATCAAAAAAACTTTGAGAGGAGGAAACGAGAAATGCAAATGCAAAATGCATTTCCAGGTTTTCGGATTTATTCCTATGGTACATTGTGACTTTTGAATGCTCAAAGAGTCATGCATGCATGCATTTATTTATATATATATATATATATATATATATAATAAAAACAATACTGGAAGAGTATATGGTAGAAGGATGCAACACATAACAGCTCAGTGACTAGCAGCTCTAAGAGCAGATCACATCAACCTGCCTAAACAGGATCCAGTAACCTTCATGGTGGCAGACATCCAAGAAAGAATCACAAATATGAAGAGTTGGACAGCACCAGGCCCTGACATGATTCACACCTACTGGCTAAAAAAGCTAACTGCACTCCATGAGTGCCTGGCAGCACAAGTGGACCAGATGGTAATGGAAGAGACACACCTGGAATGGCTAACCGAAGGCTGGAAAGTGCTGATCCCCAAGGATCCCCAGAAGGGACTGGTCCCATCTAGCTACCAGCCAATAACCTGCCTCAGCGCAAGATGGAAACTTCTGTCAGGTATCCTATTGTAGGCATCACAGGCACATGGCCTAATACATGAGCAAGGCCAGAAAGGAATTTTTAGAAATACCAGAGGAGCAAAACACCAGCTACTAGTAGATGGACTGGATTGACTGTAAGGAAACCTATGTCTCAGTGCCTCATATATGGATCCTGGAATGCCTAGAACTGTACAAGACGAACAGGACCCTAAGAGCCTTCGTCAGGAATTCAGTGGGGATGTGGAAAACAATGGAAGAGGCCAACTTCAAGTCAAGATCAAGTGCAGGATTTACCAAAGAGATGCTCTGGCCCCACTGCTGAACCCCCTCAGCCAGATCATTAACAAGACTGGCTACAGATACTGACAACGGAATGGAACAAACATTAGCCATCTCCTCTACATTGATGACATCAAGCTGTATGCCAGGAGTGAAGGAGACACTGATTGTTAGAACTGAGGGGAATTGCACTACCAGAAGGCAACAGACACTGAGAATAGCTACAAGTACCTTAGAATCACAGAGGCAAATGGGAACCATGACGAGACCACTTGGAAAGCTACAACTGCTAAATACGACAAGTCCTTAAGAGTCAACTGAATGGGAAGAACAAGATCTGGACAATCAATACCTACACCCTGCTGCTCATCAGATACCGTGCTGGGGTAATAGGTTGGTCAAGGAGGAGATAGAAGTCACTATCAAGACAAGAAAGCTCCTTACTCTATGCTAAGCAGAAGCAAGGAGGCTGAGGGCTAGTGAGTGTCAGAACCAATATCCAACAAAGATCCATGAGTACATCAGAAAGATGGCCATAACTGAACATGTGCTTAGTGAATACCTCAGGCAGCAGAAAACTGAGAATGAAGAGGAGCAAGAACAGGAACCAGCAAGGAAGAACAGGCCCTTTCACGGCATTGTGTACTTCAATGTTTTGGTTGATAGAGACATTCTTTTCTGCTCCTTAGTTGCTCACCTGGTGTTTTTGTCACCCATGTCAAGATACTCAGTCTGGAGCACCAGAGTAGCTGCCACATCCTCAATAAGCAACCATTCAATCCTGGGAAAACTATGTGGATTTCAGTGTTCATCAGTTAACCATCTGCCTGCCTACTTTCCACCATCAAGACACTCACAGAACTCAGCCTCCCTGCTGACAGACCCTTCCCCAACACCTCTCACGTAAGAACACTCCTCAGCCACAATATAAGCCTTTGCCTCCTCCCTCCCAGTCGTCACGGAAAACTTCTCTCTCTTTTTGTAGACCATACTGGACCTCCGCCTTAACCAATTCATGGTAGTAAGTTTCATTTGTGTAAATAAACCTTTCATGCTTTATGCTGGCTGTTTGTGTTTTCTGGGTCCAGCCATAAGCAAAATTTGGCAGAACGATCCGGCCAGAACATGGACTCAGCAGACTCAGGTGCAGTACAAGAACCTGTCATAGTTGAACACTTCATCAATATTCATCAGGTCATTTGTCCAACTCTAATACTGGTTAGATCACATGATCCCACATATATTGCCAATTTTCAGCCCTCAATTTCCGGTCCTGTTCCTCCATCTCATGACCCTTTTAGTGGGGAACTGGGTCACTGCGGTGGTTTCTAGTCCAATGTAAATTACAGTTTCTAAGCAACCCTCAGGCTTTTATTAATGATTATGCTAAGATATCCCATATTGTTGCACTGTTGTGGGGTCGGGCTCTCAAATGGTCAGAGTCAAAGTTTCCATAACATTTTTCACCATCCTCCTCCCAAGAAGGAAGCTGTCCGATGGTTGCTTGATCTCAGACAGGGCAATAAGTCTGCAGAAGAATTTTCCATTGAGTTCAGAGTAGTGGCAGCGGATACCAATGGCTGGACAATGCTGGACTAACAGACAGCACAGAGACACTAATCTTGGCAGCACAGGAACAAGCTCTAAGCACAAGATCGATAGAGGCTGGGGTCTACCACACCAGGCAAAGCCCCAGGTGCAGGCTGTGCAGAGATGTCCCTGAGACAATCAAGCACATAACAGCAAGATGGGGCAAGATGTTAGGAGGCAGGGCATATATGGAATGCCATAACCAAGTGGCTGGCATAGAATACAGGAACATCTGTGCCAAGCGTGGCCTGGAAGTCCTGAGGTTAAAATGGGATACGCCCCCAAGGTGGTTTGAGATTGACCAAGCTAAGATCCTGTGATACTTCCAGATACAGACAAACTGGTAATGGCTAACCAACCGGACATAGTAGTGGTGGACAAACAGAGTGTTACGGCTGTGTGCCGACTCCCCACAGCCGTAACACAGAGGAAGAAAGCCTTAGTGAGAGATGTTGCAATACCAAGTGACAGCAACAGCAGAAAGAAGGAACATGAGAAGCTCAAGAAATACCAAGGACTGAGAGAAGAGCTAGAGAGGATGTGGAAGGCGAAGGCAATAGTGGTCATCATAGTAACTGAAAGACTTGGGCCAGTGACTCCCAAACTGTGAATGTGGCTCCAGCAGATTCCACGAGCGACATCTAAGTTACAGGGCATGGCCCTCAAGCTCCCAGGCCTCTGGTAAAGGTATACAGAAGTGTCATAGCTGTATCCCTCAAAATTGTAAAGAAAAAAAATCACAAAAACCTTTCAAACCACAGAGAATTTGTTGTGTGTTCATAACTTTATTTTTTTGAGATATACTAGTGAGATATATTCGTTTGAGATGATACTGAATAGAACATTAAGCACATTTTGTTAATTATGGTCATTATTAGTCATAAAGAAGAAACATTCAGGATATTCTAATTTGCTAATGACTTGTTAGTCACAAGTCTTCAACAAATGAGCTTGCATTGATGCTAGTTTTCTCAGTCAGATCCACTCCACACATCCATTTTCAAAATCCCAAGAAGGCAATGGAGAAAATGCTCAGCTCAAGAATTCTTAATGGGTATTCACAAACTAATAACATCACAGTGCATTCTTTTACACCAGCTATGGGTCTTACTCAAGAGGATACTGTATGCCAATAAATAAACAGATTGTTTCTATGCTAAATGCTCCTGACATAGACATGATAATGGATGAGCATAGAAAATCAAAACCAATGCCGGAATACATTAAACCAACATTATTTTTGAAGGCCAGCAGGGGGTAACTTACAGTTGCAAAAATAGGTGTAGTTGTATAGAAGTCTATGGGAAAATGATTGCCAGCGCCCTTGATATGACATCAGAAAGCGATTTCTTTTCTTTTTTTTTTTTTTTGATTAATTTCAGATTTTACTTCATACTGCATCCTTTGGGGTTACATTTCTAATATATTTCTGTCAATAAGTTTTGAATACCAGTTGGACCTCAAATTGGTTGGGGACCTGTTTAAATCTTCCTGTGACACAGCTTTGAGTAGCAACGCAGATTCTGACACACAATAGTCCATCTGGTGGCTTCAAACGGTGATAAGCTTTTTTCTGAACTAATTGCCAAAACAACCTTCATTTTTTCTATAATTGTATGAGATCCCCCTCTTTTTTTCCTCAGGACATGCAGCAGGTGCATCACACAGATGTTACAATTGGGGCAGAGTTTGCCGCTGTGTTGATCCTTGCGAATAAAAAGTTTGCCACCTGAGGGTGTGCCTGACAGTCAACAACATTATCAACAAAGAGTTTTCCCTTTTAGCATCAACAAAGAGCTGAAGGTGCTCCTCTACTATTCAAGTTCTTGCTGCTTGTTTTAACAAGCGTTTGCTTTAAAACTGTAGTTAGTCTGTGTGTCACATTATTGTTTAGTTTATCTTAAAAACAAATTAAATGTATGGTGTGACAGTTCTTGATTTATGGAGCACAGCAGTTAATTTATGTTGGGGCTCTGAATGAAAATTGGAAAATTTAAATATATGATCAAATAAAAAAAAAACAAAAAACACTTTCAGTTGTGAAAATGATCTATTGTGACTCTTTGTAGGTTTTAACTGTGGTATTCTTTCAGCATTTTTTTAAAAATATGTGTAGCTCATGGTTGATGTCAACAATAAGTTAATAACGTACATGAGCTAGGTTTAAGGTTGAAGCTTCTGTCTGTTTCCTACTGGAGGCTGCTACTCTCTAGTTTGTTCTTTCTTTGGTAACCCAGTGCTGGGTCAAATATGGACAAACCAAGTACTGGGATAAAATACCCCAGCTGCTGGGTTGATTTTTATTTATTTTTTTTAAAACTAGAATTATTGGTTCAAAATAACTAAATGTTGAACTTGCCCATATTTGACCCTGCACTTTACTGCAGGGTGCATGCTATAGTTTCAGATTTTCTACCTTCTCTTCAGTTCTTATGGTAAATTGTGATAAATTTGAAGCTTTCTAAAGATTATTGATTCAACTTCCGGATCTATCTTGTCAACCTTTCTTACAGTGTCACTCTTTTCTGTCTCTAAATTGACTGTGATCATAAAACAAGTAAAACAATTAATTTATTTCTATTACAAACATTAATAGTTTTGTTTCATCAGTGCATTTACATTACTATAAGAGAAACAAAGTGTGTGCACAGAGTAACTGCAGAATACAGAGCCACGAGTATAAAAATGTATCATCAGCTTTGTGAAACTTAATCAGTCAGCTAGTTGAGGAAGATGGTGGAAAATCTAAAAAGCCAGATAGTTTTCATCATGCATGGGCCAAACTAGTGCTGAAAGGATGCCATAAATGCAGACACAAAACATATTAAAGCTAATATTGATCTTTGTTTGTACACAAGTAAACAAAGTAAAACAAAAATCCTGTAAGGCTACTGTTTACCTTAACAACATAATAGAATATCGTGCTGCCCCGAGGTTTCCAAAACATTATTAATAAAGTTTTAACCACCTTCATCTTCAGACAAATATATTACAAACTATGCAACATTCAGAAGAAAGCCAAATGTTGCAGGTCCTGTACTGCTTTGCATGACAAACGTGCAGCAGTTTTATTGAAGGAGATTCTGTTTCAGGGAGATTTCTACAAAATATTCTGCAGGAAATTCCTCCCTGGTACCAGCTATTTGAGAAGATGGAAAAGTTGAAACCATGTATCCATAATACTAAGGGTCACACTTTCCTGTAATGCCAGCATTGTAAGGCCTGATCTCACTGATTGTTGTCTTTAAAACAAGGAGTGATTGCCACCTCCACCAAATGTCTAAACCTTTTAAAAACAGAAGGAACACTTTTAGAAAAACGAAGCACACTGACAGTACGCACCACCACTGACAACTTTACTGCATTCATTTCTTATTCCATAAGAATATTTTTGATGGAGGTTGTTATTGGCTTTCCATGCAAAGTTTGAGAAAGCCAAAGTACTCCTAAAATAGTCTAGCTCATGTGTCTCTGTGTCACTCCCAGCCCTGCATGCTTTACACGATTGTGGCTGTTGTACACTCAGCTGAAGAATTACGTTCCACAGAGTGAAGTGTAGTCTTCACTGTTTTTCACTCCTTCAGAAAGCACAGGTTGCTGCAACTTTAAATGCCGAAAGCACAGCTGTTCAGTCCATTGAAAGCATGATTTTATTTTTCATACACACCACACAGATGCTTATGTGCTTACTGAAAGAACAAATGAATATGAATTTTTGTTTTTATAGCAGAGCTAAAGGTCTGTTCCTGGTGACAAATTTCCTAGTTATTTAAATGAGAGAAAAAAAATGTACGAAAACACTGAGAAAACTTTAAATATTGAGAATGGGTGAAATTAAATACTATTACACGCATTTGTAATTATGAGCCATTTGAAACAGTTGTGCTAGCAGCTCCAGCAGCTGCAGGCATCTTTCCTCACAGGTTAATGTCCGCATGGCTATGCAGAATGTGGTTACATACTGCTGTGGCTGACAGATTATGTCAGTTTACTGTTGACACAACCTACATAAAACTGTTATTTTCTACATCTAAGTACTGTAGAACTTCCAGTGTTCACACAGCTGTTTACTTTTCACCTCGCTCATTTACAGCTTCCATATAACCCTGGCTAGTGGAGGGTGGCAATGTGACTGGTGTTGAGCGTAGATAAAATATAAATAATTAATATAACTGACTAGTAATTTTGCGCTGACTATGAAGGGATAAAACAATCTGGTAAAACCAGTAGAATCATATCATCTGCAAATAGCAGATTTGGGATCCGTAGACCAGCTAATCTGGCACCCTCCATCCCTTGGCTGTGCCAGAAATTCTGTCCAAAAAATTCTGAGAGAATCTGAAAAAGTTCAGCACCCACAAATAAGCCCAACTATTGCTAACAGTGCAACAGTCTTACTATGGCTGCAAGGGACCGAATGTGTATCCATGGGATTGAGGAGATTATGAGACTATATTGTAGCAGAATTGTGTGTGTGTGTATCTCAATCCGCATGTGTGTATTTTAATCCATCTGTGGGTACTGAGATCCATGTGTGCATATTCAGATACGTGTGTGTGTGTAATCAGATTTGTAGATGTGTGAATAAATCTGTAAATCTGTACAGAGCTTTCTGAACGTGTACAGGAATCTGCAAATGCGTGATCAGAATGTGTGTGTAATCAGATTTGTAGATGTGTATATAAATCTGTAAGCGTGCATATTGTAATGAATAAAAAGTATTAAAGTTTTGCTTTTCACCTAGCAAACTCTTTCATTAACTAGTTGAAGTTGTTAGCTAAAAGACTCACTGTATAGGAGTCACTGGAGAGTTTAATATCTAACTAGAAGCCAGAGTGATGTGCCTGGAACTCATGGTATAACAATAATTTAGGAAATTGAAGATAATTTGAATTAGCTTTTAGCTTTATAGCTCTAGCTCATCATATAGATAAAATAAGGCAACAGGATGAATGGTGGTGATGATGATGATGATAATAATAATCAAAAATATGTGCAGCCTACTTGGAGCAACAGTAACTAACTGCCTAGATACTACACAGATTTTAATACATATTCAGAGTCTAGAGGCAGGCTGGAAAATGTTCAAATACGGCTGATGTAAGAATGGTCCATGTATTTGCTTTATTATATCAAACTAAATAATTTATGAAATGTGAATTATCATAGTAATGGTGTACAAATGCCTCTGTCTGGTAATCCCAGACAGTCAAAGTAAATAAGAGAACAGTTGTTTACCTCTGTCACCGGTGACAGAAGAATTTAGAGCCAAAAACCCACTTAAGAATAATCCACAGGTTATCAGCAAAGTTTCAAAAGAGTAAACTTTGTGAGTATTTAAAGGAATGAGTGCTTTAGTAGCCATGTAGGGTTGTGATAGTGAGTAAAGATGAATATGAAGTAAAAAATGTGAGCATTTTTAATGTAAATATTTATTTAAGCTTTAAGTATTCTGTTCCACATGTTTTTCAGATTTTTTTGGGGGGGAAGGAGGTCTGCAAACCCATTACATCTGTCACTTCCAGCTGCAGTTTTATTTTCTCCCTTCTCCTGCAACTTTGGCTGCAAAAGGAGGTGAAGAGCTCAGCATGATCAGGGCAGTTTCATGCAAACCTCACGATACTGTACATTAGTTGTAAAACCCAATATAAAGGGGGGTGTCAGAGTCATTTAGTACATGGTTCACATACAGTCCAATTTGAGTTCAAGTGGGTCAAATCGCTGCATAATAACTTACATGAAAAATCTAATTATCTGAAAACATTCATATTTTCTTATTTAATGAACAACCCATTTACAAAATCATCATCCCTCAGATATCTTAAGAAAATTAAGAGCAACTTCAACAATGTATATCAGTTTTCCCACATTTATTAAGTCTACCTTGTACATTCCAATCAACATACAATTTACAGATCAAATTTGATCGCTAAAGACACAAAACAGTCACTTGTAGAGGTTTTTTTTCTTTTGTTTTTAAGTAGACAATAATATTTTAAGTCTTGTTTAAAACGGTTTGTCTAAATTCACTCTGGTTTAGTAATGTTGGTATCACATCACCACACCAGGAACAGCACTCCATTCTATTTTAAAACAATGAATAATTACTTCATAGCAACTTCATCGCATTTTTAAAGCCATCCTATTGGTCAAATTGGATACTCTCAAAGGCTTAGGGTGGCTTCTTTGCCTTGTTTACCATTGTCAAACCAAAAAATGTCTGCAGTGCTTTCTTCATTCCAGGTTTTTCTAAAAAGACATTATGAGACATTTTAATTTCCCAGCTAGACCTTTAAAAAAAATAAAAAATAAATAAATCTAAGAATGGTTTTTCAAAACTGACCACCTCTCTTTAAGGATGGTTTAATAAAGAATTTCTAAAATCTAATAAAAATGAGTGACGGGAGAAGGGACAGATCGGGGCTGCATCTGCAGTGATGCGGATGCTGCACCGGTCCGTCGTGGTGAAGAGGGAGTTGATCATGAAAGCGAAGCTGCCGATGTAGCGTCAGTCTACGTCACGAGTTTTGGGTAGTGACCAAAGAATGAGATCGCGAATATAAGCAGCAGAAATGAGCTTCCTACGAGGGGTGGCTGGTCTCCCCCTTAGAGATGGGGTGAGGAATGCAGCTATTCGGGAGGGGCTCAGAGTAGAGCCGCTGTTCCTCCACATCGAAAGGAGCCAGTTGAGGTGGTTCGGGCATCTGACAAGGATGCCTCCTGGGCCCCTCTTGGTTGAGGTGTTCTGGGCATGTCCTACAGGGAGGGGGCCCCGGGACAGACCCAGGACACACTGGAGAGATTATATCTCTCGGCTGGCTTCGGAGCTCCTCGGTGTCTCGTCGTATGAGCTGGAGGAGGTGGCTCGGGAAAGGGAGGTCTGCCTCTCGACCCGGTCCTGGATAAGCAGAAGATGGATGGATGGATAATAAACTTATCTGCAGTGTTTAGAAAGGATACTGAATACAGAAGAGGAGTTTAGAAGACATAAAAGTAATTATTAGTGAGACCTGTGCTAACTGAGCATATTAAACCTCTGTGACTTGATTAATGACATATTGTTGCTCTTTCTATTTGACTTCTCTTTCCTTCCTTTGTTCTTCACCTCTGTTCATCATTCTCCGACACTTTTAAATGTTAAGAGTTAAGTGTGATGTCTGAGTACAGAGGATCTGTGTCACAGGTTTGCTCTGTATTTTTAGCAAACTCTGGAGAGCATCTGGAGAATCTGCTGCAGGAGTCAATCGTCAGTGCAGTCCTCTCCCCAGAGCCTTGACATGCTTTTAAACTATAAGGTTTACACAACTTACAGTTAACCCAATTTAATCAGTGCCGTTGCAACCTGTAGCACGGGGTTTGGTTTTGGTAGTGCCGCTTAAATTCATCTTCAATTCAAAGTTTTTAGGGAGTCTGATTTTTCACGATGAGGACTGTGCTGAGAACTTTGCATCCCAGGGCTGTGGTGAGCATGAACTCCACTGGACTGAATTTCTGGTATGTGCAGTTTTTGTAGAAAAAATCAATAAGTGTTAGAGTACCACACAGCAGTACAGTGCTTTAAATGTACTCAGAAATGTGAATTAAATTTTTTATTTCTGTTTGACTGTATGACATGCTGGTACAACATTGCTTGTGGAGTTACAGTTGATTATGAGAAAGGTAATGTGACAGCGGGCTCCTGAAAATAAAGTTTTCATAATTTTCTATCATCGTTTGTTTTTAGGCAGCACTGAAGGCCATTTTCACAGCATAAATTGTGGCATTAGGATATTTATGAATGAATACATGATTGTGACATGTTCTTTTAAATCACTTAAGGTTTTGTTCATGTGAGTGGTTCTTGCATATGGCCTGCTGTGTTTTACATGACATGAAGGTATAATCTGTTATGCTATGAAAAATTACATCAAGACTTACACATAATGCACAATATAGTGAAGGTTTGCATGAAACTGTACTGTATCTGACCCCATCATGCTGAGCGCTTCATCTCCTTTTGGAGTCACAGTTGCAAGAGTAGGGAGGAAATAAACTGCAGCTGTGGAAGATCTGCGCAGCAGATGTGGTGTGGCTCTTTAAAAAAAAAAAAAAAGACCTGGAAGAGATTTGGAACTTTTATTTAAATATTAAGCCAATAATTACAAAATGAAGGTTGATATTTTTACTTAATACTCAGGTTTACTCTCTGTTGCAACTTGTCCAGGCTGTTCCAATCCAATTCTACATTTTCTGTATTTCTTTTTAATTGAATTTAAACTAATTAAGTAGCTTTATTTTAGTGTGTGCGTGCGTGTGTGTGTGTGTGTGTGTGTGTGTGTGTGTGTGTGTGTGTGTGTGTGTGTGTGTGTGTGTGT
>JAVDPK010017954.1:0-11473 GCA_034780415.1 Cichlasoma orientale | reverse complement strand
ACACACACACACACACACACACACCCACACACACACACACACACACACACACACACACACACACACACACACACATTTTGCATTTAATGGCTAGTGATTTAGAGAAGAAAGCTCGTTTTGTCTTATCTCTGTAGCGCAGTGGTGGCCAAGTGACAATAAGCACCCATGTGCCATGTGAGAAATGTGTTTCCACATGCAAACCTGATGTATGACACAGAATTTAGATGCGTAAGTGGTGTGTGTGTGTGTGTGTGTGTGCATCCGTATCGCAGAAAGCAGGGTGTCGTCCGTAGCTTTTGTTGACTCATTTTTAGCACAGCTTGTTGCAGTGGGAGATAAAATGCTTTTGGATTGGTCATCGGTGGAAACGACAAACTCAGCCTTTAAAGCTGCAGGCGAAACAATAGTTTGTGTGTTTTGTGGTGATTTCCTCTTTAGCTGCTCGGTGTCCTGTAAATGTTATCTTTACCTGCCAGGCTTTACGCAGCACTAACTGCAAAAAGTAAATGCAGTGTTGAGGTTGGTTTCTGGATTCTGCAGTTAGAACCCCAAATGAGTAGGTGATAATTTGACTACTCTCAGCCTCGTAATTATAAATTCTTTAAGTTAATTTTATTTATGTAGCCCAAAAATCACAAACTGCGCTACACACCGTCTAACCCTCTGACCCATGATTCAGATTAGGAAAATGAGTAAGAGAAGAGAGATGTAACCCCACTTCCTTATTTCTCGAATAGCTTTTAATAGTTTCCAGGCTTTCTAGAACAGGTTATAAAAGTGGACAAGCTGTGTTCATGTTGGTTTGATCTTATGTACTCATTTTTATCAAATCATTGAATAAGAAGTACTCAGTCATGATTTCAGTAGTGTGAGATGATGATGATAAGGGTCAGTAGGGGACAGGATGGAGGTTAAACCAGCTCAGACATCCCAGAGTTACTGGTGTCTGCCCAGTCCAGATGCTGCCGATAGGGACGTAGAGATTTTGCAGTAACATCATAACCAACTGAGTCAGTCATTAAAGGCACCACATCATAGCTTTGTTTACCTGGTGGTGCAGTTATCATAGATGTAATAAAGAGTTGGAACCAGCTGGGGAATAAGATGTATGCCGTATTCATGTCAATCTTAAATTCACCTCTCAGCCATGTGTTGGTGTGATGATGGATTTTTATGACTCTTTCTGTATTTGCTCAGCTGTCATTTCCATAGCTGGGCAAATACCAAAAGATTCAGATACCAAAACATCCATAAAAATCCACTCAGCAGGTGCACCAGTGTCCTGTTGGAGCACAAACACAAGTATGCCTAATCTAATCAAAATAATCTCTTGAATCTTTTGTGGGTTATGCTGTAAGGAACAATATCAGCTGCATTTTTTTCTCTTGGTCCTGCCCATCCAACATCATCTCTTTATCGCTCGTAAATGAATCTGTTGCTCCTCTGTGTCACTGTTGGTGGGGTCGGGGCTGGAAGGAGTGCTTGTCGCAGGAAGTGTCTTATGTGAGTGGGTGGGTCCAGCTTTTCCTGTTTACAATATGGCCCTCTGTTACTCGTCACAGTGGGGCTTCAGTTTCTGGCTCTGCATGTGTGTGCGTGTGTGTTTGTGGGAGGTTTATTACACCGACAAATTCACAGATTTAAATGAGGTCTACATCAGTACCTTTTGAAATATGAATAATGCGATGCACTGTTTGACCTTTTCGCTCCCTTCCCTTTTTTTAAACTTCATGTTTATCTTTTAGCATTTTAAATGTAACTGAGACATTTGAAACAGTCATATACACAGGTACAGCTGATTATACATGTATTAATTTTGTTAGTGATTATATTACATTAATATGAGTGCTAGTAATCAATGTCTGGAACCAATCCCATTTTAATGAAGCATTTTCACCTTGTGTTGGGTCATGTTTTCCATTGGGTGTAAGTAGTTAACATCATACATAAAATGTTCAAGAGAAAGGAATTTCTTTAAAGCCAGGATTTGAGAACTTTTTTAATTGCATTATTAACTATCAGAAACTGTAGGAAATCATATCCAAAACACAGAAAAAGAGCACAGAGAAATGTAACAGTTGAAAATCTGTTATCCTTGGTATTAAACTTCGTATTTGTTGCCTTTTTACTAATTATGAAAACAGTAAAGCTTTTTTTTTTTTCATACGCAGGAAACCCAGCTGAGAAACTGTCACTTAAAAAGCTGTAATATATTTAAAAATAGCATCCACAGAGTTTATTTCACTTCCTAATTTCCTAATTTCACTCGGAGACATGTGCCACTGATCTTTGCACCTGTGTGTGTACATTCGGGCTCTCGACCTAAATTTGAAATTCCTAAAATAAGCCCAGTGTCAGTTATGCTAATGTTGACACTGGGTGGGCTTACCTCATCTTTCTTGTATTATAAAGACACATATGTCAACGTAAGTCAGGCTTGTCTAAATATATCTTGTGATTACACAGGTAACATTATATAGCTCTGTTCATGTATGGCTTCTCTGCTATCTTTTGATGTTGCAGGGATGTGTTAGTCCTTGTATGTGAGCCTGTCGCTTTCCACGAACATTCAGGAAAGTGAATGTGGGTGCTGAGTGAGAGAGACAGGAACAAAGCCTCTGAGCTCTCTCCATCTTTCTCTCCTGACCACAAATGTTTCCCTTCCAACTATAAATACACCCCTGAAACCTCCCACGTCCTGAAACGTGAGACGCCACTAAAAGTGATTATCAAGGTCCAGAATAGTCCGAAGTTTCCAGTTACATTCAAAGTCGAAAGGCCCAAGCTAATATGGCACAGGTTTATTTTATAAGCCCTGCTTTTATTTTGTAAAGACGCAATTTTATTTGATTAAACACAGACAGCCTTTGATGTAAAAAGCTCAAATCCAGATGAAAGCTGAACATAATCGATAGGAGAGAGATTGTGGACTTAGAGGCCGGCCAGATTGTGGTGAGAGACGGAGGGAAGAGGCGAGAAAACCAATAAAGCTGCATTACAGGCAAAATGGACAGTAAGAGAGGAGGCCCGCTGATTCTCGTAGAGTGCCATCTGTTTAGACTTTAAAAAAAAACCCAAACAAACACTGATCAATACAGATTTCTATAATAATCATAACATCCCTACATATTCATTGTATGAAGATCATATGCAACTGTTTGCTTAGCATAAAGACTACAAGCCAGCCTGGCTACAAGAAAACAGAATTTGCCCGCCAGTAAGGCCACATTTGTTACCGCAATAATAAATCATATATACATTTAAATACCATTAGATAGAAAAAACTTTCAAAGTGTTTGTTAGAGTTGAAAGGATGTTTACTTTAAAGGCCATGGAAGTATTTTCCTAAATAAATCACGTAGCAGGAAACAGGACTAGTGCTTTTAAACAATGGCCACACTGCATGTTGTTGTTGTTGTGCTGATGTTCTCTAAACTGCTACCAGTTTCTCACTTTGCTGTTGTGCCTCCCAAATAAGATTCAGCACTGAAGTATGACTGTGGGTTGACTTTATCACCAAAAAATGTGATCAATTAGCCCAGCCTCATACCTTTGATCATATTGCTGATCCATTTGCTAGTTTGGATAGAATGAATTGAAGCAGCACAGTCATTTAGTCTAATTAGCCACTTCAGACTAAAGTCTTCTGGGGACTGTCTGAAGGTAAGTGCCCTCTGAGTAGGTCCCCTGGGAGCTATTTGCCTTCCAATCCTTATTTATTTTTAGTTTTTGCTTGCATATACCCCACTAACAGGAATTCTGAAGTAATGCCAAAGCTGGCCAGTGGCTGGTTTTGCGACATCGCCTCTTGTTTTTATCCTTTATATTCATTTAACCCTGTTTTTAACCCTGTTTCAGCTTCTTCAGTCTCTGTGTGGTAGATACCTTGTAGCAAGTTGAAGGGTATTGCCAGTAAATATTTTAATATTTAATAGGGTCAAGAAAGCCCGGACTTCTCTGCTGGATCATTTCTTGAGCGCTGCTGTTTACATGGCTGCTGTTTGAGCAATGTTTAGACTTACACCTGAACCAGTCATTGTACAGCTACTGTATGTCACTCAAAGTTCCTATTATGGTAGGAGTGATAGTAGGAGCTAAAACACTTAAAAAACAGAGCTCTTGTGCTACATCCACGAGCAAGATCCTGTGGTTCAAAGGCACTTCATATTAGACTTACACGCTGCTACCAATTAATTCAGAGCGTCTCTTACCAACTGTTATTTGTGTAACATGTTTATAATGGGATGCATTACACGCTGATGGATTATAAAACCACAGCAACTTGCTCTGCCCCCTTGCTTCTGTTTAATCAGTAACTATGAGACAAAAATGAGAAATACCGTCTAGTTACTGCATGCATGATTATGTAATCCAGCAGCCAAAGTCTTGTACATAAACGTGGCTGTCGTCCATAAGCGGAAAGCTAACAGGAAATGTGCAAGAAATGTGTGAGGTGAAGCAGACGGAGCAGGCAGGTGGCAGAGAAGAGGAGGAACAGCAACACTGTGTGGGCGTCAGATTTGGCAAGCTGGCCGTGCTATCTGGTTTTCATCCCCTTCCTCACAGTAAACCAGAGATCAGTTAGTGTTGTGATTGTCTGATATGATGGATGATGTTGGTTTGGATTTATTATAGAAGAGCTTATGAAGCACATGAGGTGTACTGGTTTAAATACCAGCACAAACACTAGCTCCTGTTTTAGCAACTTCAGTCTCAATACAGCATCGATGATAGCTTTTACAGAGGAAGAGAGGGAAGTAGGTAGATGGTCAATGTTAGTTTATATGCTAGTATTTATCAGTTTCCATTTTGCTTTCAGTCGTCCCTTTCCCTCCATTTCCATTATTCCTTTGCTGTGTCTCATACTGTAGATCATTTTAGGTCACAGGATAGAAAGAGACCTCCATTCTAAACAAGGTAATCTTAGAGCTGCAAGGTAACTTGTTACTGTGTGTGTCTGTATGTGTGCGTGTGCGCGCGCACATGTGTGCGAAATACAGACAGAGAGAGAGTAAAGAAACTGGGCCATGCAGCCTCTTGACACTCAATCTCATTCACTGGCCACAGATTACTGTCACCTCTTGTTAGCCTGTGTAAATGTATGTGTATGTGCTTGTTGGCAGACTATTTGGGGATGAATTAAACGACTGGCCGTGTTTGTTTGCTGTGATTGCTGACACTGACGGCTCTAATATGTGTAGACAATAGTTTCATGGATGAAAGAGAGAGATAGAAAGGCTTAGGCTCTTTTAGAGTTCAGATGTCTGGCCTGCTCCTCATTTTTGCTGCTTTAGGAAAAAATGACCAGATCGCTACTGCCCGTCATGACACGGCTGTCTAGACATAATTCTATTTGGTTGAAGCTCTTAGTACCCATCTCAAGTTAAAGCACTACAGACATTGTTATTATGGACACTTTTCACACAGAAAAATTGATTTTTTTTGTGTATGTGTGAAAAATGTCCATAATAACAGTTTTTTTTTGGGGGGGGGGGGGTTGTGAATGCAAAACTGGCATTTTGATAACAGGATGAACAAATAAAGGTTGATGCAATGGTTAGCACTGTCGCCTCACAGTAGGAAGGTTCTGGGTTGGAGCCAGGTGGCCATGAGGGGCATTTATATGTGGTGTTTGCATGTGCATGCTGGCTTCTCCTGTATGACTGCTTCATCACATAGGCCAAAGACATGTGTGTTTAGGTTAGCTGGTGATTCTTCATTGCCTGTAGATGTGAATGATTGTCTGTCTGCGTTAGCTCTGTGATTGGTGACTGGTCCAGGGTGTTCTCCAGCCCCCTTCGACCCTGAAAACTGATGGATGGATGCAGATATTTCAAATATACTGTAATGTCATTGAAGCTACTCGTGCTTCCTCCACTGCAGACAAGCGTATGCGTTATATTCTACTCATTTTTTCACACCTCTGCTACGGAAGAAAGTCGAAATGATAAAGAATATAAACAGATGCTCAAGCTGGAGGTCTATATACAGTAATAATAGTGTGCATTCATCCATGTCCAGTGTCCCCAGATTGGGTGCAGATGTATGTCCTGCCCTCCGATGATTAGAAAAAAAGGACAAAATAGTTGTTGAAAAGGGGAAAAAAATAGCCCAGAAAAAATACATATGACATCACAAAGGTAAAAAAATTATGCAAAAGGAGCTCAATAAAATAGAAAATAGAAACAAGGGAAGAGCTCAATGAATCAAAACCTAAATATAATATAAGCAGCTGCCCTTGTGGCAGCAGAGCTGAGATGGCAGACAAAATGCTCCGCTCTGAGATGATCAGGGTCACCCATTTATTACCATAGCCATTAACCAAACCATAGCCACAGGCATCTGAATGAACACCGTCTATTATGCAAATGCTTGAAATGCATGTAAGTACCTATAGATTTAAAAACAAAAATGTAGCAGAGCATAAAGCACAAGGTTTGTTTGAATTATGGCACTTGTAGGCCTCTTTAAGTACATTTACCAATGAGCACCAAAGGAGGACAAACACTGTGCACAGAGCTCTCCACTTGTGTCTTTGTGTTGGCTTGGTTTTGGAAAAGAAACCAAAAACTGATTTCATTCTCAGGGTTGGTCGGATACGTAGTGTTGAAGTTGTGCAAGTGTTTCTCAAAATCTAGCAGACCATGAAGAGTGTGTTTTCCATGCAGGTCCAGACCTGCCTCAGATACTTTAAGCCAATTTGCCTGACTTGAATTTCTCAGGGTTAACTGGAGTATTCCAACCTTCCTTCCTAATAGAACTTAGAACAAAATCAGACAGACTCATGCACATGAAAACTGAATTGCTGAAAGTTTTGTCTAGTTTTTATTTAACCAATGGTGCACAAAAATCTAGACTAAATTAAATGATTTAGATTAATACTTTGTGTTTAAAAATGTTGCATGTAGCTTTTTAGCACATGTTGTGATAAATGTGATGAATATATGGAGAGAAATGGAATCAGTTTTTCTACTCTGAGGCAAAAAAAAAAAAAAAAACCCTACAAAAACAAAGGGATGTCAAAATAACAAAAGAACAGCAACAGCACACCATCCAGTTGTCTTATCACTCTGTTTGTGTGTGTGTGTGTGTGTGTGTGTGTGTGTGTGTGTGTGATGCATTCCAGTCTGAGTCACATGCAAGTCTGTGTATCTGTGGCAACAAAAGCTCTCATTCATTGAGAAGAAATAACTCATTCATTGTAATTCTCTGTGTTTGTAAATCTGTTTCTGAGGGTCCCATACATACATTGGTCCTCATATGACTATACTACTTAAGCAAAACAAATCAAAATAAACACTGACGTTACACAAAACTGACAAATGTGTGCATGCTTCAGGATATTCAGACTTGTTTTATGTTTTTTCCTCCTGCAGTGTGTTGGTGAAGAGAACTGGGTCGATAGCCGAACAGTTTACATTGGACATAAGGAACCTCCTCCAGGAACCGAGGCCTTTATACAACAAAGATTTCCTGACAACAGAATAGTGTCCTCCAAGGTCAGTGAGAACACCCACGCACACATATTAAGAACAGGGCTCGCTTTATTACGATCCATCTGAATTATCGTCAGAGTTCAGAGGTGAAGAACTTACAAAAAGGCTTTTTTCTTTCCGGTTTAAAATCAATTATGAATTGAGCGCAGCATCAGTGTCTAAACAAAAGGACACGACACAGCAGAACAGAATGGTTAGTACTGCAGCACCATTCATGCTTGTTTTCGCTATGTGGGCGACTTATTCTTGGTAATGGGACAAAAACTGTTCAGTGAATGAGGTGTTTTGGGAAAGAACGCTCAGTGCTGTATTTTAATTTCAGTGATCAGTTTAGTCTCTTTGCAGCTTTTTAAAAGAATAAACTTGGGCGTAAGAGTTACATGCAGCCGCAGGACGAACAACGCTTAAGCTGAGATGGTCCAATTGGCATAACTATTAAGTCGCACTTGCAGCTGCAGGTTATGACCAGCTTTGCTTAAGACCTGGTGTAAGCCCTGCTGGCACAACAAGACCTCTCTCAACTATTCATCACAGATCCTGTGAGAGCTGGACATCCCAGTTTGTACCGAGAAGCATTATTTCAAATGCTGCCAAAAAAATGCTGCCTCTTGTTGCTTCATAAACTTTGTGCATACTATATTTGTGTCTTTTGAAGAATGCATGTTTTTCATATCAGTAATTTGAACCTTAGGAAGGAGTTTCATGCTGTGTCACACTAAGAGCCAGATTTACTAAACAATGCCCAAATAGCGCTCATAGGTGTGGCTAGTTTTAGGAGCGCAGTTCATTTCACTGTCAAACGGTGTGTAAAATATTGCCGCAATTAGCAGTAAATTGTGTGTTGCACGTTAATAAATCAGTTCGCACGCTTGATTTAAATATTGTCCTATAATTTGCACCTTGAGAAGGAAACACTCAGAAATGCATATGCAAGAGGGACTGTCACAAAAATATCTGAGGTCCCACCTCTTACAACTTAACCTCTTTGTAAATCTCTACAGTACCTTTATTTATTTATTTTTTATACCAAAATTCGCTTTAGTGAATCTGGCCCTCAGCCTGTTTTTTTTTTTGTTTCCATTGACGTGGATAGATGTTGATAACACTGTGGCTCCTTTTTAAGGGCTGGGATTTTAATCAGTATAGATCGTTAAAGATAAGAATATTTCTTGTTTCCAGTACACGTTTTGGAACTTCATCCCAAAGAATATGTTTGAGCAGTTCAGGAGAGTCGCCAACTTCTACTTTCTCATCATATTTCTTGTTCAGGTAAAACATTTTCCTGTTCTCACTGACTGAACCTCGCTGCAGGCGTCTGCAAAGCATGCTGTAAAGATAATTCATTTCTGTATTAAGGGAGCTTTCCTTTGTGCTGTTTACGCAGAGATGTCTGGCTTCTCTTGAATTTAATGGACCTTAATGCCGCTTGCATTGTCTTACTCGAAGCACCAGAAAAATATGTGGGAAAAACTTAGCAGAAACATCTCTTTCCACAAATCATGACCTAATCACTCAAATCCACATAACTCATTGTGAGCAGTTTCATGCAGAAGCTTTTTTTTTCTTTTTACACTTCATTGTTGACACGTGCAGTTCAGTAGAAAGAGAATAGATTCTCCTTTGAATTGCTCACAGCCAAATGCTCCAAAACTGGGAAACTCACACTAAAACAGTCGAGATGGACCAGAGGGAAAAACATGAATACATGGTTTTAGGTAGGTTTTATTATATTTTATTCACCACTGTGAATAAGGGAGCAGCCAAAAAATAGCTCCATTCACCATATTGCTTATTACCCTCTCATTTAGGGATATAAAGCTCAGATATGTCTTAGTGCCGGTTTACTGCTGTCTGTCATTTTCTTCTGCTCTAAATCCTTTTCTGACGTTCTATTTTGTGTGTGTGTGTGCGTCACTTCAGTTGATTATTGACACTCCCACCAGTCCAATCACCAGCGGGCTGCCGCTGTTCTTTGTCATCACAGTCACCGCTATTAAACAGGTGAGTTCGCTTAATGTGGCTTTTTGGTTTTTGACAGTAAACACTACCCCAGCAGCCACACGTGCAAACACATGGGTTCACTTTTACACTCCCCTCTCTGTCTCCTCCTCCTCTCACAGGGTTATGAGGACTGGTTGAGACATAAAGCAGACAATGCTGTCAACCAGTGTCCTGTCCACGTGGTGCAGCATGGCAAAGTGACCTGCAAACAAAGCCGTAAACTCAGGGTATGTATGTGTGTGTGTGCGTGTGTGCGACCAGATAACTCACTCACTCCCATCTAACAGAGCTTTGGTGCATTTGTTTTATTGGCTCATGCTGAGGGATTTTCCTGCTGCTAAGCTCTCTGCATGCATGTGTGTGTTTGCCTGCATTTAAAAGCAATTTAGCTTTAAAAGAACTGTTAGATTGATGTATGTTATGTAATGACATAAGACTGAAACAATACAAGTCTGCTGCTGGTAAGTCATTAGATGTTTTGCATTTGATTGCAGTTTCCACTCAGTGATGTGACCCTATTTCTCTACTAAAGTCTGCTATGAGTGCTCAGTGCTAGCAAGAAAGCAGAGGGTAGTGACAATTTGACCCCACTGTATTGGTGAATGAATTTAAATTTGCAAAACCCTCCAGCCGTTGGCTTCAAGGTATCAAGGCCCAGTATATGTTAGAAATAAAAACAGGATGTGTTGTCTGTGTCTCACAGGTTGGAGATGTGGTCTTGGTCAAAGAAGATGAGTCTTTTCCCTGCGATCTCGTCCTCCTCGGCTCCTCTCGAGATGATGGCACTTGCTTTGTTACTACAGCCAGCCTGGATGGAGAGAGCAGCCACAAGGTGTGCTGGATGAACTTAATCCACTTAAATATGTACTAGATGTAATATGATTTGCTCTGATTTATGTTTTTTCTTACTCCATTCATCCATAGCGCTTCCTCCATTCCCTTATTGCTTTCTTATTTCCCTTCATCTCCCTACTACCCTCTGTCACCATCCCACAATCCTTTTCTTTAATACTTCTCCTCCTGTATTGCCATATTACTGACACTCCCACCGTCTTTCTCTTTGTTTCCATTTTCTGATTTTTCTGTTTTCCTCTCCTCCCAGACGTATTACGCAGTTCAGGACACCAAAGCTTACAACACAGAGAAGGAGGTGGACACCATCCACGCCACTATAGAATGTGAACAACCACAGCCAGACCTGTACAAGTCAGTACAATACACGCACATACAAACACAAAGACTTGAACAAAATGTTCTTGCCAAATAAATGTCTGAAAGATACATTATCTCACTTCTTTTCTGTCCTACACAGATTTGTTGGGCGTATCAACATCTACATGACCAATGAGCCAGTAGCGAGGTAACACGAATCCCTAACACGGCACAAAAATAATACATTTTTTTCATTAAAGTTCAGTCTAATTTCTCATTTTAAAACTTAATTTTGCAACATTTTACTCTAAATCCACTAACAGGTTTCCCTTGTATTTGCTCATCATTCAGAAATGTTGAAACACATGTTGCAGCTTACATGTGCATCTTAATTCGATTTAATTGAGCGCAGCATTAGTTCAGGCTGGCCTCGAGGTCCACCTCAGCTTCAATCCCAGCAGATCAGCTGGTAACAATCCCAGCCCCCATCAGCTGATGGCTCAGCTGATACACCTCTGCATATCCAATTGGCAAATCTCTTATAGGGTACACCACTTAAGCTGCTTTAGCTTTCCCTCAGTTCTCACCACTCTCACCTGCAAAAGGCTTTGAAACCCACTTTCATCACAGCTTTGTTTTTCATGCAGCATCTGACTTCATATCTGTTGTTCTTGATGCCTGCTCTCCCTGTCTTTAGCTTCCCATATATGCACAAGGAAAGATGGGCAATTCCCTGAACAGAGACATGCTGTCATGGATCAGCGTGTAGCAGGCAGGATAAGGACCTCCAAGCAGGACACGGACTCTTGCATAAACTCAAAAAA
>JAVDPK010017953.1:0-11474 GCA_034780415.1 Cichlasoma orientale | reverse complement strand
GAGCACTTCGCTCTCAGACTGCTGGCTTACTTGTGGTTCCTAGGATACTTAAGAGTAGAATGGGAGCCAGAGGCTTCAGCTTTTAGGCCCCTCTTCTGTGGAAACAGCTCCCAGTTTGGATTTTGGAGACAGACACCCTCTTTATTTTTAAGATTAAGCTTAAATCTTTCCTTTTTGATAAAGCTTATAGGTAGGGTTGGATCAGGTGACCCTGAACCCTGAACCCTCCCTTAGTTATGCTGCAATAGGCCTAGGCTGCTGGTGGGTTCCCATGATGCACTGAGTATTTATTTTTCATTCACCCCTTTTTACTCTGTTTACACCCCACTCCGCATTTAATCATTAGTTATTATTAATCTCTGACTCTCTTCCACAGCATGTCTTTTGTCCTGTCTCTCTCCCCTCAGCCCCAACCGGCTGCGGCAGATGACTGCCCCTCCCTGAGCCTGCTGGAGGTGTCTTCCTGTTAAAAGGGAGTTTTTCCTTCCCACTGTCGCCAAGTGCTTCCTCACAGGGGGTCGTTTTGACTCTTGGGTTTTATCTGTAATTATTGTAGGATCGTACAATATAAAGCACCTTGAGGTGACTGTTTGTTGTGATTTGGCACTACATAAATAAAATTGAACTGAATTGAATTATTTTATGTACTTTTTAGCATTTAGCTTTACATATTTTTTCCAAATAATATGTAAGTGTTTGCTTAGAGGAAACAAATGTTCATTATCATTGTATTAGTCTGGCATCATGTAAAAGGTAGTAGTATTGGAAAATATAAGTCTATTAGAAAGCTGGTATTAGTTTTGGTGCACTGTTAATATCTTCTGGATATACATCAGAAACCTGTTTATTTTATAGTATATTTGATATGTTCTTTTATTTACCTGAATATATTTTTTCTTTTAATCTACCAGCACACTGTCATTGTAAAGACTCTTTTTTTTAACCACAAGATGGCTCTAGATACATACAGTGATAAATTTCCCAAAGCATATTGTTCAATTCTTCAGTTTTAACCTGCAATCCAGAGGCTGTAGCTTTACATTATGTACAATAACATTACAAAAATATATCAGAAATCAGCATTTTTATTATGCATGCATGTGTTTATGTGTGCATATAATGAATCTGCTTTTCACTATAGATGAAAAAAAAAACTGCCAATGAAGGAAAATATAATGACTCAAGTGATGCTTGCAGTGTCATCACAGAGTAGAAGATAATCAATTAGGGACACCATGGTGAATTGTCCAGGGGGAGTGGAGCACTGGGGGTCTCAGAACACTGCACTTGTGGCACCAAGAGGAATTAACAGGTTTGCAGCTTACCTGTCTTATTAAAACTCCTGAGGCTGATGCTCTGTGCTAGTTTATAACCCCATGCATGGTGTGTGCTCGTTTTTGTGTGAGTGTGGCAAAAAAAACAAAACAAAAAGATTGCTGAGGAACAAATTAATTAATGGAAAGTTTCCCCTGATCACACTCCCAGATGTATATTAAAAGTAGGAGGCGTAAATTTGTGCGTGCGTGTGTGATGTGCCACTGACACCGTCATGTGCTAGATTAAGCAGTTTCAAAACCCTGAATGTAAATGATGTACAGCCCAGTTATGGCTGGCCATCTCTGTAGTGGTTGCAGTTGCTGATATTTTTAAAAAGCATTATTTTTAAGATTTTCTCTACTTTGGCAGGTATAAATAGAGTATAGTGGGACATTGTTGAGTCCCTGGATGGTAAGTAGTTGTGAAATGGTTTCAGTCATTTGTGTTTTAGGTTTGTGGTTTTTTTCCCCTAGATGTACCTACACTGTACTATCAGATGACCTCCAGTACCACTTCATGGATACCATCTGAAGTGATTTGAATCTACTTTAAATATTGGTACAATTAATTTTCATACAACTGAAAAGTCAGTGTTAAGGTCACCTTTGTATTCATAGCATTTCAGTCATGTATCCATTACATTTAGCATACTTCCAATCAGGTATCTTTTAAAAAATAATTTTAAGTATTTCAGCTTTACAATGGCTCGACTGGTGACCTGTCCAGGGTGTACTCAGGGAAAGGCTCCAGTCCCCCCACTTAACTGGATAAGCAGTTAATAAGATGGATTACTTTTATCATTGCATTTAATATAGCCATCTGTACAGGACATATAGCCAAGAATTAGCTACAGATTTTTACCATTTAACTGATTATTGAATATTTATTACTTTTAGGCCAGCCTTTCATTAACCGGTTTTTCTTCCTTCTTAGTGTCCATGATTCAGTTACATAACCCTTGGATGATGCAGAAGTACCCTCGTTTGGAATCACTGTTTTAGGTGAACATATGTACATTTTAAGAGTAACTGTGACTGCCTGTTGTTACTGGGTGCTCTGTAGTTTCCTTTAGTAGTTTTAAACACAAGCTCTTCAAAGGAAATTATCCCCCAAAAAATCAAATAAAGGGATAGGTGTGCTTGGGTTGGCTATTCTAGCACTCTGTCCACTCCTGCTATGACACATTTGTTGTTGTGTTTTGCAGTGTTGCCCTAGTTGCCTGGAAAAGATGCCAGGACCTCTGTGTGGGGGGTATGGTTGTGGGGAACTGCATTCAGACCATTCAGGCCCATGGAAATGGGGGAGGGAGGGGATTATGCATGCACTGGCACTGGGCCTGGCTGTTGCCATGGCACACCCATTGTCCCCGAACACACGGGCATGGCAGAGAAACGTCCAGTGAAAATGTTAACGCGGTAATTTTTCACGTAGGGGTTTATTTCAGGAATTGCAGCAGAAGGCCAGCTACACCTTATAAATGAAAGATAATGAACTGTCATGTGTCTTAAGAGATATTCCGCGTAGCCAGAAAGCCCAAGCAGTGCATGCAGACAGTAAAATGCGCAACTCAAAGTCATCTTTTCTACGGAATTTGCATTTGTCTTGAGTTACCACATGCACTCATATGGCCACTTTGTAACAAAAGATGCAGGCTGTTACTACAGTTATTAGACTGCATTTTAAACTACCGGCAAGTCTCAGCTCCCAAGTAGTATGACTCATGAAAGGAAGGTAATCACAGGCAATGATGTGGACCGCTGCAGGGCAAGCCCCGTTGTGGAGGAATACCCTTGAGAAAGTCCACGCCGTCTGCAAACGACTGCTCATATAGGTCTTGGGATTGCCCTGGCCTCACAGCTAATCATCAATGTCCTTCTATAGTAGCTAAACGGTATTGTCCAATCAACATCCAGCTTCCAAAAGCTGCTTTCACGCCATTGGTCGAGCTCAAACAAGGGCGTTTTTTTTTTGCTCGCTCCAACAGCACCATCTCTGGCAGGTGGTGTGCGCTCTTAAAGCATAAAGTAGGCTAATGTGTAGGAGGATAGGTAGGTAGTTGTAGTGAAGTAAACGCTGTATAGGTTATTAATTTATCGTTTTTTTGTTTTTCTTATGTATTTTTTTTGTTTTGTTTTTGGTTGCCAGTTTCGTGGTACGCGTCGTTACGTTTCCTTTACACCCAGCGGAATTGCAGTGAGTGAAATGAGCGTCGGGGTTCCCCCTTCTGAGCCAGACACTTTGTGCTTTACGGTCAGCGGTGAATTAGACAACTGCTTCTTCATCATGCAGCTGCAGAAAAAAGACGGAAAAGCCCTACGTGTTGATTATATTTCGCCGCCGGTATAAGTGCAATTGAGAGAAAGCCCTCCCCGATCGACAAGCTCTCACATCCTGGAGCTGCCTCACTTCGTCCGCCGGGGTAGCACACAATATTGTTGATGACATCTTTTGGAAGTCGTCGTGCCTTTTGTTTTCATATCAGGATATGTGATATGCGGATCTGTGAACGCCACGAAACCCAAATGAGCGGACGTTTTTTTCCGATTTGAAAATGAGGAAGCGATTTCATAGAGACCCAGAAAATGGCAAGAAGGTCTCGTCGTCCGTGGGCCCGGATTTGAGTAAAATGAGAAGGAAAGAGGCAAATGCAACAGCAGCATGATTTCGTTTTCTTTTTTTTCTCTTTTTTTCTTTTTTGAAATCTTGCAGAATGACACCAAAGGGGGTAAAACTGGAGGCAGATGAGACGCAGCATCAATGAAGGCGATCTGGACAAGTTTTAAGTCGCTCATAATGAACAGAAATACTTTGCAGCTCGATATCAGATCGTTTCCACAATACTGAAAGATTGTTTTCGGCTTTGGTAGATTTTCTAATTCATCAGTCACCTGTTTTCGCATTGCATCTACTGTCTCTTTCATTATATATTTATTTTTTTTTTTATATTTTTGATCCGGATTCAGCCCTGACTATTCAATGGAAGTATGTTATCAGCTGCCGGTTTTGCCTCTAGACAGGCCGGTTCCCAAGCATGTCCTCAGCCGAAGGGGAGCCATTAGTTTCAGCTCCAGCTCTTCTCTCTTCGGGGCTCCTGATCCAAGACAGCTGTCACAGGTAAAGAAATGAAAAAAATACAAAATAAAATCCTACGCTAATGTTATAATTTCATATCATCTAGTTACAGTGGGCTCAGTTCTGGGGATCATACAGGCCTTAAAACCTGCATCTTTTCAATAAACATGAATAATCCACAGGAATCTTGCAGGTGGTTGCTGGATTTTTAGGCCCCAACACACACAGCGAGCACTCTCTAGTACAGACGCACACTGTATATGCTTATCTCCTAGAGCCTAACACACACAGCAAGTCATCACCCAAAACCAACTTTAAATTTGTGTATGTTGTCCCCTGATAAAGGCCTCCTCGGCTTAAACTTTGTAGCCTGCCTTAACAGCCTGATGCTTAAGTGTACCAGCTCACTCCTGGGATTTGTTAGAAGGAACGTGCCACACAGTTATTTATGTTAACACAGTGCGGGAAGAGCTTAAATCATTGAGTCATGCTTAAACTTCCTACTTTCTCGGAGTCTTGAATTCTTGAAAATGCCCCCCTGGTAAGCCTGCCTTTATTTATCATCATTGCTTGTGTGTGTGCCCGTGCATGCGTGTGTGTGTTTGTGTGGTTGTGGAGCACTGGCAGGCAGCACACTGCATTGAGAATACATTAGCCAATCACTGAACCATGTTTGAGCATGTGTCTGAGGTGATGGTACCAACTATTAGGCCTTTGTCCAGCGCACTAGTTAAACCTACACGTTCCTGCAACGTCAGCTCAGAGGAAAGCGGCACATCATGCCATCGGTCAATGAACTCCTTTCCCACGGTGTTGTGCCTTTTTAAAAGGAGAAGCATCCTTACTATTGATTCAGTGTTTTTTCACAAAAGCAGCAGCAGGGTGTATTCTCATGTCTTTGGGTCACATCCTGCTAGTTGCTGATGAACAGAAGCTCCCACAGTGTTGCATGGCACCTCTCAACCCATTAACTGAGCGTTAAGCCTCTGTCTTTGCCTACGTGAGCATCCTCTTCAATGGGCTGTCCATTAGTTCTTTGTGCAGGACCGTGCTCCACATAACCACCCATGTGTGTCTGGTTTGAACCTACATCCATCCTCACAGGCAGTCCCTTCAAAGATCATTTCATTGGTCTGTTTTTTTTTTCTTCTGGGTCATTAGTGTTTGTCCTTTGGTGACCATTATCATGAAATCTTGGATAAGTTGTCTGGACCATGTACTCACTCAATACTTGCATTTGTTTTTACTCTTCAAACTCACTCTGCAAACATCTCTCAGCTTACTTAGGAGGTCTTATAAAACCAATCCACCAGCTTGAAACTGTCCTTGCGCCATGGTGGTTTTTGGACTGTAAGTCCAAAGGAGGACTCCTTGGAGAAATCCCAAAACCTCATGAGGAAATCAATCTCTATATATTCCTGTATTGTTCATCGTATTCACGCAAACACAACCGTGAAGCTGTTGTGTCTCATGTTCACAATGATTTATCGGTTCGGCTTCCTTTACAGCCGGGCGTGCTTCTTTGTTGTGAAAAGAGGAGTCATTTGCGATGGAACGTGCACTATTGAGTGTTGAGCTCGTTTCCAGTGAAACGATACTGATCTGCATGACTTTTTTTTTTTTTATGTGGACATTGTTGAACAGGAGAAGGTTTACAAACACTACAGACAGAATCAGAACATTAAGACCAGCCTACATGGTCATTACTTTCTTGCTTGTGAACATCAGCAGAATTGGGTGAACATGCTTGCATACAGCAGTGTCACTCAGCCTTTGTCACCAAGCAATTACACTTACACAAATATTGTGTTTCGGGCCCTATTTATGACCATAAGGGTGCATTTGTCCTTGGTGGCTGTTGTGTTTTTGTGTGTGGTTCCACAGGCCTGTTGTTTGTGGAAGCAGGGCTGGACTACCATTGCAGAAAGAGGCAGTTAGGCATGGGCCTCAGCTCTGTGGGCAGTGGTTTGGCTTGCAGCCAGGCTCACAGATGGCCGAAGTCTCAGTCCCTTTTCTTTCTCTGGCTATCTTGTTCTGCTTGCTCACAGGCTCCCTCTCTTTCTTTCTCTTTCTCCTCTGCACCCCTCCCCTTCCCTCGCAGATGAAGACATTTCCTCTTGTAAACAGAGGACGAAAGAGTAGGGTCGAAGACACGACTGGAGCCTCAGAAGAATATGTCACTCTGTGGTTGTGGAATTCTTATGATTGGGTGTAAATATGCCGTTGAAGAGGCGTTGAAAACGGCAGTGGCATTAAATAAATGGGCCCATTTATCCATTACAGTACCTCCATTGTTTTTAGCACAATGAGTGTTGCAAGTTGATTAAATCCCAAAAGTGAGGTGAAAGATGAATTTGAATTTTGCTGGGATATGGCGTAGCGCGCTAGTTCCATTTGGCTTCTCTTGAAAAGGATGAGGGCAAACGCATGAATAAGACCGATTAGATTGGTGCAAAATGACAGGATGCTGTAAAGAGTCATGTGCTTCTCATTTAAACTAAAAAGCACAAATGCATTTGCACACAGCTTGACATTATGCTACTTGTCTTCTAACATACATTTCATATTAGAGATGATGCACATGGCAGGACTGAGGGTTTCTATGCCTTGTGCTTGGTTGTCATGAGTTGCTGCACAGTCACGTGGTCGTGATAAGGCTTTAAACTTTAAGAAAGAAAGCTCTGGCAGAGATACAGTCGTCAATAAACGGATGAGTGGTATTGATGAAACCTGTGCAGTCACATGATTTATTTTTATTTTTTTTGGTGATGATGGGAGGAACGCGGCTTTAGAACTGATCTGCTATCAGCAGACTTAGTCATATCACAGTTGAAGATATCATCGGTACTATAGTGGATGCTGACCCTAGACCGGCTCCTCATTTGAAATGTTTACACGCAAGAGATGATGATAATGATGATGATAAGCCTGTGCATAAGGGTGGAAGATGGCACTACTTGTTTCATCCCCACTATGGGTGTTTCTGCACAGAGGTTGATAAGGGAATACAGTACCATGCCTTTTTTTTTTTGTGGGAGTTGCTTTGTTGATTTTAACTGAACCGATAAGGTTTTTTTTTGTTTTTTTTTTCCTGTGCAGTGCCATCAGATTGACGTCGTTTCAGGATGTGGTAAGAATGCTGAAGGAGCTGTTCAGACTCTGAGCCTGGTGTTTCACAACCGTTCACAAAAACATTAACCCCTACGCTGCCAAAACTTTTTGCACTGTATTCACATGATGGAGTTGAAATCCGCCGTACAGTCAGTTGATTTTTGGGGGGGTCATTAACCTGTTGATTAATAAAGGGGAGCCTAATATTGCATCATGTCTTCATTGAAACATACACACTCCTAGCCCTTTCTCTTTGCCTGCCTGTCTCTGCAAGGGGCCCCTCTTATCACGTGACCGATCTGTTTTTGTGCTGCAGCGTCGAGTGCTGTCAGCCACGAGAGTGTGGCTCCACACATCGGCGCGCTAACAGCCACAACGTCAGCGCTGCTCGAATTTTATTCTTATTTACTGTGGCTTTATTGACGCACGAGCCTATACAGGAAGGCGGTCTGTTTCTCAGTGTTACTGGTTTCAAGCCTCAGACACATCGCACTGGTTGGTGAACTGGGTCTTGTTTGTTTTCCTCAGAAAGCTCTGAGGAGGGAGGGAGGGAGCACAAATCTGGCCCCAAGAGGCAATTAGAGCCTGGGGATGATGTTTAAAATGAATGAAATTCCTGTGCAGCGTAGACAGCCTGTGAGAATATAACGTGCAAGTTTCCCCCATCCCCCACCTGTTATCTCTACTTATTTTATAGAGCACTTCTTACAGTATATGTGTGTGTATATAAGGCCCTTTTAAGCACTCTGTAAAAATCATTTTATGACACACTTACCCAGTAGTTTAAAAGTTAAATAATATTAAAAAAACAAACACTGGTTGTTGATATATTACTGCTTGACAAGCATGCAGCTTTGCGACACTCATCATCATTTGCTGGCTAAGATATCAAGCCAATTCACCCCAGGCCTCTCCTCAAACCAGCAGCCCTCTCTCAAAAACTAACTGCAGCTGGAGTGTGTCACAGTGGACGGAGTACTCATAAAACACTCTTACAGCAGGCAGACTCTATCTAGAGCTTTAGTGTATGTAGTGGCTGATGCGTACACACACTCACCAAACCTGCTCGTGTTTATGGCCTAGCACTCAGTTACTGGAATTTGCTGTCCCACACAGCAGAGCGCTGCAAGAGGTCATAACTCAGAAGGAAGCTTTTGGTTTATGAAACCCCGTCCACCTGCTTTTATCTCGAGAATTTACGTGTGTGTGTGTGTGTGTGTGTGTGTAGTGATGTATTCACTGCTTTGTTTTTTGATATGTCAGTTTATAGGAATACTGCTGGCTTCCTCATTTGCTTGGCCCCAGCTGCCTCACTTACTGGAACAGGTCCTCAGTTAAAGCCAAATTTGAAAACCTTTATAACATAATAAAAGCCAGTTTTAGGCCTGTTTCAAATAGGGAAGCGTGAGAATGTTGCATTCGATTGTTCCATTGAAAGAGCATCAGACTATAATATCTTCTCTTTCATGGTGCTCCAATGATTAGAACGTTTTTGTAAAAATGCTTCTTTTCTTTTTTTTTCTTTTTTTTTTTTTTTAGTTAGACATGCAGGCTTTGATCATACTGCATGTTTTGATATTTCTAGCGTCTATTTAACTATACGAGTGAGAAATGACAAACAATGAAGCTCTGGGGTGAACCACATAGTAAGGAGTTTTTCACATTAGGTCCTGACCTCAGAAACCTGAGTGTTGTGTCCCAAGGCAATGAGACTAAGCTGAGATAAGAAACAGAGCTGTATGTAAATGAGCTTAGATGGAATTGCTGGGAGAACAATGAGTGCGCTGTTAGGCCTAGTGGTTAAAAACTGAAGCTAGTTTGTTCCCAGACCGCTCCAAGCAAAAACCAAAAGACTGCAACTCACTCTGTCATTTAAAGGGACTGAAATTAATTGAAGTTTTGTTACATTTGTAAAGCTATATTGAAGTAAAATGAAAGGGCCTTCAGCATGGGTCATTGTTACCCATTTAAGTTTAATTAAAGTGTAAAATCCTGAAGACTGGGGATACATTAAAGGGTAAAACCAACATAAGGTGTCTTAGTAAGGCGTTAGGCTGCCACGAGCCTCAAGAACAGCTTCAGTGCATCTTTGCAATGATGTCCTAAGTCTCGTTAGTCACGGGAGGGACCATTCTTCCAAAGCATATTCCCACATTTGGTGTTTTGATGATGGTAGAGAAAAGCAAGAGTTGAGAACTGCTGGAAATTGGGTAGAAGAGGGCTTCGTTTCTGCTGTTTAGATATTGTTATTTTATTGGAATATTTGGATAAGCGGAAGAAGATTGATGGATGGTTTAAATATTCATTGAATATGTTTATTTTTTTGATGGTTTTGTGTAAATGTTGTATATTTGTGTGTGTGTGTGTGTGTGGTTACCTGGAGACTCTGTGATTTGCATGTGCCAGCTAGTATTTAAAGTAGATGTCTATATACTGAAGGCGTGGCCAGCCCTGTTGTTTGTGTGGTGATTTGTTAACATAAATGTTAGCTCACTCAGATGCCATCTGGACTTGTAACTGTCTTCATTTTCCCTCCTTGGCCAAATCTAACAACTTCACACTGTTTACTCATCCCACTTGTACTTATTACAAGTTATTACAAAATCTAGATGGCAAGATTAGCATATCCCGTACACATTTATCACTTTTTTGTAGCTACAATGCTCAGGGCGATCGGGAGAGAGTGCGGGAGCCTTGTGTAAAACTATCTAGAATACATCAGAAATGGCTGGATGGTGACTTCATTGCTTTCCAGCCCAGTGAGTCAAATTTCACCCATCACACCCCTGTTTTGCTTTAACCCAACATTTAAAGAAAATGCTAAAGGGAAACAGAAACTCGCTAGAAATTTTAATCCTGGCTCTGCCTTGTTTGATCCCTGGGGCTGTTGGTCAAATGCAAACTGGCACTGCTCCAGAAGGAAGCCAGAGCTGCTAGAGCTGTAATTTCTTGAGGGGCAGCTAGGAGCTGGTCAGAGTAACTAACGGGATTAAAGTCTGTGGGAAACAAATCAAGCAGTTTCTGTTACGACATGAACAAAGGGCATTTGCCTGTGTCTACCTGCCAGTCTAAGGCTTGTATTGTTAAGTAGCTACATGCAAGAAAATCAAGAGAGTTTGATTTATTTATTTATTTTTGCTGCATGTACCATACAGTTTGCATAGCATGCACTAAGTTTTCCACACTCTGGATAGCCTTAATTACAAAAACCTGATGGCTAAGTGTTCTAAAAACAAACAAGCAAACAAAACAAAACCTATGCCATGCTTTAAGAATTAAAACAAAGAAGGGCAGCTGAAGTCACTGCTGGACATCTTTTTATATGTCCATAATTTAATTTAGGCTATTAATTACAGTAAATAAACAATATTCATTAAGTGTGCATGTGTGACATTGAGCTCAAGTGCTTCACTTGATATCTTGCATGATGCATCTGTCTTCTCATCTCTGTCACCTTGTTGCGAAGCATAAATACCAAAAATGTAAAGCTTAAAAAAAAAAAGTCTAAAGTTCTTGCTGGACCTTGACAGGCCCATGGTTCTCTGGGTTTGTTTGTTGGTGCTGCAAGGCTTGTCCAGGGTGTGTATTGTTTGCTGGCCATTTCAAGGGTAAAATGTGACTTTCCCCTTTTGTTGAGTGAGAATGTGACATAGACAGAGTGCACCACTGAGTACTTCTTATCCACTTATTATACACAAGAACTCATGGCAGCAAGTGCCAACTGGTTGCTGGACCCGTGTGTGTGTGTGTGTGTGTGTGTGTGTGGGTTTGGGTTCACTAAATTCTAGCCAAAAGGTTTTGTTGATGCAAATGTTAGCAGAGCTGGTCACCCTTCATACCCACTCCTAGAGCCAGCATTAGACAGTTCCCACACGCATTGCAGCTTATTCGAACCCCCATCTTACACACACACACACACACACACACACACACACACACACACACACACACACACACACACACACACACACACA
>JAVDPK010017952.1:0-11475 GCA_034780415.1 Cichlasoma orientale | reverse complement strand
ACACACACACACACACACACACACACACACACACACACACACACACACACACACACACACACACACAGACACAAACAAAAAAGAGAGTGTTGAAAGAGCCGACAGCAAAATGCTCCATTTACCTCAGTTTGACACCCCTTATCGAATTACTGAAAGGCACACAACATTAACACCTTGCTAGACAGACACACACACACGCGTGCACACACACACACACACAGGTGATGGAATCATTCACAGACACACAAATGGATGTGCTGTAATCAAACACACAAAGATTTATTAATTCCGTCTCTCCTCGGCGGTGCTTTGCCGTATCCTGCTCTTTGTGGTCATTTTCTTTCTCCTGATTCAAATTTCTCCGCATCTATTCCATCCATTCATCCGCTTCTTGTTTGCTTTGATTTGTAGCTGACTTTTCAGTTCAATACATTGTGTTTTAGGGGATTTGTTGAAAGCCATTACTTTATGCCAGCAAATACAGAACGATCCTGACTTGCACATTTGCTTATGCACTTTGTTTGTATGCATTTCCAAAATTTCTAATTCTCTCTGGTGAGTATCAGTAGGTGGGTTAGTGGTAGGACTAACCTGAAGGAGCAGCATCTATTACCACTAGTGCTTTGTAACATTTGTACCCATTACTGAATGCTTTGTGAAAAAAATGTGTTGAGTACAGGAAAAAGAAGATGTAGTAAAGGACAAAAAAAGATGCTGCAGAGAGGATTGTGGGTAGAGTGGTAGAGAGAGAATACAAGCTTTGCTGTACTGACATTAAAGGTGCAGGAAGAGAGGAAGGAACCTTCAGAAATGTATGACAGGTGAGAAGCAGTGTGATAGTGCGAGTGAGACAGGTAGAGTGGGAGCTAAAGAGAGAGAGAAAGGGAGTGACAGAAAGCGAGTGGGAGTAAGTGTGTGAGAGAGACAGAGAGAGAGAGAAAAGGCTGCGTGTTGCACCGCATCTCTTTCAGTTCCCGAAGGTGCGCTGTCGGCAAACGTAGCTTCCCTGCTGAGAAAAAACAAAAAGCAACCGGAGGAGCTCAAAACGAGCAAGGCGTCCAAAAACTGAGTAGAGAACAAATATCAGTTAATGAGGGAGACAGAGGAGAAGTGAGGGGAAAAAGAGGGGGAAACTGGGGCACAGGCACATTAGTGACACGCATTAACATCGGCAGGCGGGACCAAGGGAGCGCTGCAGAGAGAGAAGAGGAGGGAGGAGGAGAAGTGACAAGACGGGGGGGAAAAAGTGCTGATGGCAAGAAGTGTGATGGGGCACCCTGCCAAGGACCTGAGAGTGACTCCTCTCCTTTGTTTTGTCTGTCCTTGCTGCCCTGTCTCCTTATCCCTTTTCTGACCCTGTCCCCTCCTCCTTCACCCTCCTCTCCCCTCGCTCTCTCACACATGCTATCTCTCGCTCGCTCTCTCTTCCCACAGTCAGACCAGGGAGAGCGCAGCGTCTGGGTCGCATCTCTCTCTGTTTCTGTTTCGCTCCTCTGCCATCCTGCTGCACTCTCTCTACCGCCACTGATTGTCATTCTGCAGCTGAAACCTTGTTAGAAAAAGAAATTCCCAAGCTCTGCATTAGAGGCAAGACACAGGAGAAGGAAAAACCAGCGGGGGAAATAGATTGGGGATCCCTCACAGAACTGAGGAGTCTTTGTTCTTTTCTAGCTTTTGATGATTGACCTGTTCTGCTGACTCTCTTCTGAAAGGAAATACTTAAAATGGGAGACTTGATGTGAGTACAGAAAAAAAAGAAAGAAGAAAAGCTTTTTGCTGGCTTATTTTGCTTCACAGAACAAAGTGATGCACATGGAGAAGGAGCGTTTGTGAGAGAGCAGCTGAAGACTGAAGTCCATTTGCGAGGAAAATAAAAGCACTTCAAAAGAAAAGGAGAACCTGAGCACAGGCTGAGCAGAAGAATCAAAAAGAGGCTCTCTGAGACTTCAAGTTCCCCTCGCCAGACTCTTTTCCCCGCTCCTCCTGTCCCATCTGTAGCTTTCCTCTGCATCTCGGGCTCTGCTCCCTCGACTGAAGCTCAGCCATGCAGGTGTCCATTGCCTGTACGGATCACAACCTGAAGAGGGGCAATGGGGACCACAGCAAGCAGAGCGCCACCAGCCCCAACGTGGTGAACCAAGCCAGGGCCAAGTTCCGTACCGTGGCCATCATTGCTCGAAGCTTCGGCTCCTTCACGCCACGACACATCTCACTCAAGGAGTCGACAGGGAAACACACTGGCATGAAGTACAGGTGTGTTTAAGTATGTGTGAACAGTGTGCAGTGCACTAAAGAGAGGGGCACCTTTATAAAAAAAAAATTAGTTCTTTTGGCTTATTTGTTTTCCCATCTGTTTATCTCATCTATTACAGTATATCTTAATATTTTTCTGTTATACTTTAATTATAAATATGCACCTACAAAAAGCCCTTAGTGGAAATAATTTTTTAAAGCAGTTTCAGTGGGGACATGATTATATGATCATGTCTTTTTTAGCAAACTTTTCCCTCCGTAATAGATAATTAAAGTTTTAGATAAAGAGCTTTTTCTAAAGTAATGCCTTGAATCAGTTTTTTTCAATATATATATATATAAAATGTTAAATACTTCTATATCATTTGTGACTTTTACATACATTTATGTCTAGTGTTTGTGATGCAGCTGAAGCGCCATCTGCCAGTCCTGTGTTACGTTTGCTGTAAGCTTGCACTACACTTTTAAAAATGTGATCTGTAGACTCCAGACTGATTGGTAAGTCACGCAGAAGCTGTTCATTCAGTCTGGATGTCGCAAGCACACCTGACAGGACTCGTAAATAAACGCCGTCTTCTACATGCCGGGAGATTACCGACAGCTCCTACAGGTTCATTGTCTGTTCTGTCTATCACGCCGACTGCCTCTCTCCTTACAGTTCATTTACACTTACTTTATGTCTCACACATTTTCTCGCACACATCTTTAAACCCCCCCCCCCCCCCCCGTCTCTTGCTTCTTCTCAAATACTAAAATTCACTTGTTTCCAAATGCCATGAATGGAAGATCACTCTACTTCTGCCTCTCTCCCACACACCTAAACACTTTCCTGCCTCCCTCTTCTCTCTGCCTCCCTCTGTGGTTTGTTGAGACAGCTCTGCAGTGTGGGCAGAGCGTCTGAGTTGGATTTGACCTCAGCAGTATTGCCGCTCAGCTGACTTGCGCGTTTGATTCTCATCGCTTCGAGCTTCGAATCTTATGTAAAGTACGGTGGCATCGCTTCATGGCCAAGCTCTGCAGATCACAGTGAAATCAAGCTGAAAAAGCACGTGTCAGAGGGTCCAAAATGACTGCTGGTTTCTGTGTGCATACAGTGAGGAGATAGTGATACATTGCATTCTGTTAAATAAAGGTGTTTAGTTTTTTAAAATAAAACTCTGCTCAGTGCCAAAAGCAGAGCAATTTTGCTGCAGTTGGTAACTTCAGTGCGTGGTAGCTGATGCCAAATCAAAAAACTGCAAATGCTAAAATGTGGGTACTCTTCATGCTCTGACGGTGGTGAAATTGGTTATTGAAGGAGAAAAATGCCTTTCCACTGCCAACTGTGAATGAAAAGTGCAAGAGTTCTTTTTTTCTCACATCAGAGGAATGATTTGCATCTATTTTTTCTTTTTGGATAGAAAGTGTGAAGGTATTGAACCATTTTTAGTATGAGTGACTTTATTCAGCAACACCTTCAGCAAACATCAGTTAAGAGTTTAGCGTCAGTGCATGTGGATGTCTCGTTTATTAATTGTGACACTGGTGCATTTGTTGTGCACATTGAATGGAAGTTGATGTCTTCCTGACTCCTTTATTATTGGCCAGAGCTGCAGAGAGCACAGCTACAAACTGGTTATCGACAGAATATACTGGATGTACTAAAAATTCTCCAGTGCTTGATCTTGAGGGAAATAAGGATGTAGAGCATTTTTTATTTTGTGATCATTTATCTCCTGGTATATTATTGTGTGTTTTTTTGTTATCTTAGGTACTTTGGCTTGGAATAATATAACACTGTTCAGGCCAAGAGTTACATTACATATTCTCTAGACTATGAACTTGTCTAGACGCCGGGTTATGTAAGTGGGTTGTGATACTGCATGGCCAGTAATGGGAGCAGAGACAGGTGAGCAGCCTGTGCCTCGGTGATACGTCACTCTGTGATGAACACTGCACTTCAGCATGCTGGCGTGAGCGAATACACGGCTGCACCAAAAGCGAAACTTGCAGAGCTGCGCTTGGCAGGTGATGATAAAAGAAAACTGTGCTATTACCAGCAAGCACGTTCAGTTTAGAAGAGCTGGAGGGATCTAAAAACATCATCCTACTTAAACTTTGCAGCGCTGTTGCTCGTAAACTGCCACAGTGTTGTTTACCATATCGCTGTGTCAGCACTTCTGGGGAAAAACTGAAGAATTGATGCGAATTTAGAAGCTGTGTGAAGATCAGCGACTAACAGAGTCACGTCTGCAAGGACTCACCTCACGGGACGGAGCAGATGGGTATTGATTGAGCTGCCTTGAAAACAGACGTGGTTGGCAGTAGTTCTGACATTACTGTGCTGTCAGTAATTACAACCGCTGAAAATTAATTGCAGTCATTCTTGCGTGGCCAGCAGCGCTACACAAATCATTGTTGGCAATAAGAAAATGAATCGGATGCAGAAGATACCGGGATCTTGGCACAACACGAGTTGCAAAGAGGAGAAAAAAAAAATAAAGGCATAAATAGTTTTTTTTTTAGTGGCATAAATGCATTCAAAGTGAAGCAAACAAAAATATTTATATAAATATATCCTGAACTCAATTCATTCTCACATATTGAGCTGATATGAAGGGCTTACTGTTGTGGGTTTACTGTTAATGCTGTTCTACTGCTGATGTAGGAAGAAACCGAGCAACATGCAGACAGTCGGCTACAATGATGCCATGAGAGTCTTATTGTATGTGTGCCAGGATTTTAGAGCGTTAGTCATGCATATGTCAGCACAAATGTGCCCACAATTCAGGCAGAGTTAGAAAATGTGTACAGTAAGTGTTTAAATCATACAGTTTCAAAAAAAACGCATACACGCCCCGGAAAACAACCCAACTGAAGCTTCACAATTTAGTTTTGGTGATTTTAGGGGTGGTTTTTTTTTTTTTTTTTGGGCCTTTTTTTTAACTTTACACAGCGCTTTAGAGAATCAACCTGAACACATCTGCACACTACTCCCTTAAACACGGCCTTCTATAGAAGAGAGTAAACCATATGGCGGCACAGTCTTCCTGTCAGCTTCTCTTTGAACGTTCAGTAGACAGAAGGTGGTGAAAAAAATGACTCGTGACAATAGACGAGGACAGGCTAGAGTTTCTACTCACTGCTGTGTAGGAACAATGAGCGGGAAGATGGAGAGAACAGAGGAGAGCGATGGAAACAAAAAAAAGACAGAGAGAGACGATACCAGCACGAGTGCTAATCATTTCGTGCAGCATTGTCTTCTCCTGACAGTAGTGCTGACGGACAGTATGGGACGAGATGGTCCCATACTGTCCATCTCTACCACTCTTTCCCCACCTCCCTCTTTCTCTCTCGGCTTCTTTTTGTTTCAGGAAGTGAACCCAGGGTTGCGCGCACCATCTGCTCCTGCACTGCAGTGTAGGTGAAAGCATGACGAGAGAAAAGGTGCTTCATTCTCTGTGTACATCTGCGTGTGTGTGTGCATGTGTGTGTGTGTTTTTTCATCTGTTCCTTACAGCATCTTAACACACACACACACACATACACATAGACACATTGATTACACACTGTAAGTTGCTGGCTTTTAAGTATTTATTCCCTTTAAACACAAAGTTATTTGTTTTGTGCCTCGAAGCCACAAAACAAATAATCCTAAATGTCTTTGTGGATTATGGAAGATGAAAAGAAAAATCAAAAACTATTAAACTAACACAATGCGGCTTATATTTGTTTTATAAAGCACCCCCACTGGGCATGTCCATATTTGTAAAACATGGACGTAACCACTGTGGAGTCAGGTGTTTGGGTTGCTGTCTAAGCTAAATGGGATGAGAGGATAGAGCTTGGAAGTTATCAACTAATGCTAAATCTAGATGAGGGGGTGAGGTGCATTGGTAATTTATTATTAGAAATAACTTACTGCAAAAAACAAAACATTTGACGTGTATTCTTTAGTACAACCAAGGGAACAAGGGACAGTGAAATGCACCTGTCATTAGTCATAGAGATCAAAACCCATCTTTTTTTAATTACAAGACTTTAATGTATGTATTTCTAGCTAGTGGCCATTTGAGGAACTGCAGCTTTTGTGCCAAAGTTTTTAAGGTTCAGTTTGCAGCTTGAACAAGTGAAAAGGGTCTGTAGTGATAGTGGCAATTTAGGTATTGTAAAATTCTGTTCAAACCTGTACAGAACTGTACTAAGTGCATCAACCCTAGATCATACTTGCCTTATTTATTCATTAACCGATGTAATGGGGGGTTTACTGATGCCCTATGCAACTCTGACTGAGTAAAAATCATTTGAATTTTAATCATTTCCGACTGCAGCAGAGAAGTAGAAAATTGTAGGCCGGGTTTGTGAGTGTTTGATGAAGTTGGGAGTGGCGCATGCATTGATGTACATCTATGTACAGAAAAAATGGATTGCGGCAGGTTTATGGACACATTCTTTGCATTTCATTCCAACAGCAATCACCCAACAGGGTGCAACCTGAATCACTGCTGTATGTGTTCTGGGACAAAGTAAATATGAAAAACTCAGAGTTTTTTGGGTTTTTTTTGCTTAGATTTGAATTATTTTTTGATATTAAGGTTAATCTTGTGCTTGCTATATTATTAGGTTTTTGTTGCAAAATGCTTGAACCACAGAAGCTTCTCCTCCTTGTGTTTTGTTTTCTTCTTGTTTGCCAGTCTGACAGCTCCTTCTATCTCTAATATAAAAGTTGCCCCACCCATGGAAAAGCAAAACATACGCGCTAAAGATTTGTTGATTAAAAACATTTTGTGAAACGTGACAAATTATTACCTCAGGAACAAAAAAAAATGTTTCCCTTGAAATTGTAATTGAGAAAACATAAAGGGAGGGAGGGCTGGAGAAGCAGGAGGAAGGTACAATTCATTGAGCCCTCTGGTCTTGACTTAATATCAAATCTTTGAATAAATCATTAGACACGCACAGACAAGCATGAAGCATTAAAATTCTGTATTTAGATGAATAAGTGCCCTGGTCTCCAGAGACGTCACATTCAGGACTATGAGTTAACTTCATTGAGTCCCTGATTTATATGCACATGCGTATATTGTCTGCATACGTCCAGACAATATATGCACAAGCTGGTGCTCCATATATATATATATATATATATATATATATATATATATATATATATATATATATACTGGCAGATAAGCTTTCATTTGCCAGTTGCCATGCAGCCAAATTTCTGATATGTTGATATTCAATTATCTTAAGATTCTAAATGCCGTTTGTTTGTGTCTCATTCTTTTTTGTGTAGGTCTACTTTGTTTTACACCAATAGACGGAGCAAATTGTTTTAAAGGAGGGGGTATTGTTGTGGGAGCAGTGGGGGTGTCAGGTGTGACTGTGAGGTAACGGCACGTGGTTTACTGGACTCGCGGGTCAGGTAGGGGGCTCTCTCAACAGAATTTGGCTGAGGGCTCCAGGGAGGTGAGGACCAGCTTTGAGTTTTACTTTTGTCACAGCGGATGACATCTGTTGGGCACCCTCCTGTTTCTTTGTACAGTCATTTCAGAGACATATGTGACTTTTAGTTCTGCAGCTACAGTGGGCCCGCAGTTTGGCCCAGAGGGGCACAGAGAGGCAAAGTCGACATTCTCTGACAAATTAGCTTCCACTCCAGCAGCTGCCATTGGAAACATTCACGACTTTAACGCCTTAAGCTGAACGGTGACGTCACGAGCACAGAAAAATCCGCACCTTCCCCTGAAGAGTACTGATTTCATGAAGTAATCTGCCTGTTTTATGATAAAACGTCTGCACTGTTGAGTCCTCCCTGCCCTGCTGTTATTATTACAGACATGCAGAATCTAACAAGCTACTGCCTTTTGCTCAGAGACTCTTCTGACGAGCCGTAGCGCTGTGGGAAGACAGAGACACTGAACAAACAACAGCGTCAGATTGTTTTCTTTTGGAAATGCCGTGAAGATCTAAATTTGTGACGTGAGCAAAACAACATGCTGTTGATAAAGGCTGAGTTCCAAGGTTTTCTTACTTCTGACAGAGAGCCTGGAAGTTATGGATTCACTCTGGCTCCCTATGACTGCTCCGTCTTTAGGCCTCACTTTTTAAAAGTATTCAGTATCCGGCCTTTGCTCCTTTGTATTACCTAAAGGAACACATGTAACAGGGGTGGAATTGTGAAAGGGAGGCAGTATTTACCTGAAGTGACTTCTATGAATATATGTGTGGTCTTTTAACAGCAGCTGTCCCTGCGTTCTCAGGTCACTGAGTACACAGGGAACAGGATGCCACTCTATACTGTGTTTTACCAAGCGTGCTACCACCTGAATGCACCAATCTCTCTCAGGACCTCGAAAGAGTTACCCACGCTTCATGTTAACACTGTGTCTCACCTCATGCTGAACCAATGTGCACCCTGTGCTTTGACAGATGTGTTTGAGTACACACACGTATACAGTTATGTGGAAAAACACCCTTACTGCTTCCATAGGAATTAAGAGGATAAGTAGCAGCCAGCTGCTGCTAATCAAATGCACTTGATTAATTGATCATCATCAAGTACAAAAGGAGCAGTTTTGGCAGCTTGCTGGTCTGGAGCATGAAGGTGTGTGTTAACACAATGCTACAGTCTTGCCAGGAGTGTCATCCTGGCAAATTCACACCAAGGTCAGACAGTGCAGAGAAACTGCAAAAAGCCTACAGATTCTACAGCCCTCAGTTAGGATGTTAAATGTTAAAGTTCGAAAAAGACAAAACAATTATGGCTTATTTGGAAGAAAACCTGTTCTCTCAAAAAAAAACAATGATCTTTGGACAGACGAGATCAAAGGGAGGTTATCTGGCCATAACAGTGCCACATTTGACAAAACTCAAGCACAACAAACCTGCACAAATGCCTTAAGCACGGTGGTAGAGGTATGATCATTTGGGCTTGTTTTGCAGCCACAGGACCTGGGCACCTTGCAGTCATTGAGTTGACCATGAACCCCACAAATATGAGCCCACCTGTCTGATGCTAAAGTCAGGCCTAAATTGAGCCTGGCAACAAGCACAGCGGCAAATCTACAACAGACCTCAACCTCAACCAAATGCTGCAGCAGGGCCTCGAGAGAGCTGTGCACAGATGAATGCCTGCAAACCTAATCGTGCGCACCTAGTTTTTCACAGGACTGCATAGACTCCTATGAAAACTTTCTTTTTCACGCAACTGTATCAAAATCACATGCATCTCAATACCAATAGCTCACAGTTTATTGTCTTTTTTTTGCCATGGATATGTGGGTTTGAATATCACACAGACTTTTATCCTACTTGTAGGTGATACAAGGAGTTTAATGAGTTATAGGTAAGGCCGTGGATGAGTAACTGGCACACAGCAAACCAGTGGAGTGGAAACACAGCAAATTCAGTTAAGCTGACAAATATTCTTAGAAGAAAATAACATGCTCACAGAAAGCTGTTTGTTTATCAGAGTTTCTACTTATAAGTCTGAAGAAAAGGGTCGATATTCACGTTTATGTTGGCAGAAAAAAGAAGAGACTGTTGAGCTAAAAAACTGTCACTGGTTAGATCCGATTAGTCCATATGTGGAAAAATGTGGCAAGGAAAAAAGCTAATTCCCGATGACCTTTCAACATGTGTTGCAATGAAAAAGACACGAAGGCTTTGTGAAAACTGGGCAAGCTTTTGCATGAGCTAATTCACACACTGCTAATTTGGCAGAAGAGGGTTGGTGTCAGCTCAGTTACTGTACATTGCCTGCTGAGAGCTTGCACAGTGTTGTGAAAGGCCAGATTAGCAACTTCTGTAAAAAAAAAAAAAGAAAAGAAAAGAAAAGTGTCCATGTGCTGTGGCGTTCTATGGAGGAGCTGTGAAATGAGAAAGATGATAATTAATAAAGGAAGGGATTCTTTGCCTGCTGGTTGCGCTCCAAAACCACCAAACAACAAATACTCAACAGCCCTAACCAACGCATTATCTATGCTTGTTGCTATGGTAATCGTGCCCTCGACTCTATAGTGCCATCATTCAATTTGGAACACTTTAAAAGACATCCACACACACGCAGACACACACACACACGCAGTCATGCTTAACGTCGTTTTAGAGGACATGACAACGACCAAGGTCCATTTTCTGGAGACTCGCTCTAACCTGAAACACATTCACACCTGGCCTTAATCAGACCCTCGCGCTAACAAGTTGCTGTACTATAACTTTTTAAAATCAGTGTGTGGTGTAGCTGGTTCTCCACAGTGTGTAAACTGTGTAAACAGACTACTGGCACGTCCCCACAAGATCAGCAATATGCCCGCGCATACACTTATGCACACACAGCAAATACTTCAAGGAGAGGGTAAAAGCAAAAAGGCAACTGAAGTCAGCAGAAGACTAACAGAAATAATTGTACTGGAAACACGGAGGGTGATGTGTGTGTGTGTGTGTGTGTGTGCGTGTGTGTGCGTGCGTGTGTGTGTGTATGATGGGATAAAAACAGAATAAACAGCGAGTGCTATCAGGTTTCCATTCAAATATTGTGCAAAGTCTGAGCAAATTCCCAGAAACTGACAAAACAATGCAATTTAATATCTGGTCTCATCAACAACCATTATGCAAATATCAGTAATAGTTGATTGAGATAAACAGCTGGTGGCACTAATTCTCCAGTTGGATGCCGTTAAGCAAAGGAAGACGGATAAAATTAAAAAGCCTGACATAATTAGAGAAGCATCAGTCAGACCTCCAATTATGGAGACGTGGGTTGTGTTATTGTTGTTGCTCTTTGTCTTGTCCATGTCAAGTCTATTTTTAAGCACACGCTGAAAATGCTCAGGAAAAGTACGTTGGATGGAAGCACACTGGCTGTCATAATTGCTTAAAAAGTTGCTGATTGTAGTTATGGTTTTTAAATAAGGAGTAGGTGGTGAAGATGTTATGCTAATTGGTACTGATTTCAGTGTAAGTGAGGATCTAGAAAGAAACTGATTCATTGATTTTTGTCATATGGCTTTAAAAAACAAACAAACTTCACAAGCTTCACACCTACCGTACTTTTATATTCCCCTAGATCCCTGCTCAGCCGTATCATTTAAATAATAAAATAAATCTCTGCTGAGGAGCCTTCGTGGTGGTGGTGGTGGTGGTGGTGGTGGGGGGGGGGGGTTGACGTGGGTTTAAACTCTTTTCAAAGCTAGCAAACCCCTCTATTTAACTCACTCAAGTGATGCGGGGATGATT
>JAVDPK010017951.1:0-11476 GCA_034780415.1 Cichlasoma orientale | reverse complement strand
TTTTTTGTTTGTTTGTAAATTACGTGAATGTCAGTAACACGATCACAATGCCGGCATGTTTGGCAGAGACGCGGCATAAAAAGCTGCACAATATTTATCACATTACAGAGCATATTGTTTGATGCTTGCATGCAGAAGATGGGAGAAAATGCCTTTTACAATAGTAGTGTAATTTTGCATTCATCAGGTTACATTAGCTCAGTGCCATAATGTGACACTAAGCTGAGTGACTGTAAAGGAGATGTGCTCCTCAGCGCGTGGATGGGTACCCTAATTCTCTTTTATCTATTTTTCCCCCCCTGCTTTCCTCTGTCCCAACTCTTGTTTCCTCTCCTTGTCCCTGCGGGGCCTCCCGTGTCTCCAGCAGGTGGCTAATCAGTCAGCAACAACTTCTCTTACTGTTTGACACCATGGCAACAACACACATATTCAAATGCATGCTTGTACACAAACAAACAAATGTGAGCACATACACTCGCAGCATAACACATAAGCACAGAGGGCGACTGCGTACGCATTAATATGATCTTTTCTGTGTGCACAGGGCTATACACTCGCATACACATATGCTCAGAGCTGTGACGTGCTCGCAGCAGTTCCTTCATGCCTTCTTTTTTTTAAATCCCTCACCTCGTGGCAACATTTTTCAAAGCAATAACCAATTTAGCACTTCATGCTGGATCAGGCAAACTGTGTCTAACTGGCTGGAGTTAGACCAGAAGCTAATGTTAAATGCAATACCCCAGCAACAGGTCTTAAATACAAACCTCATTTCTGTCAGCAGGGGTCAGACCTCAGCTTGGTGTCTGTCCCAGCCCGAGCTGCCAGCTGGGGGGAAGCGGCAGCAGCAGCAGTAGTAGTACCACAGAATGCATGGAAAGCAAAGCAGCAGTCAGAATTGGGGTCACAGCAAATGCACAGAGCAGGACTGTGACATCTTGCCAAGCAGAGACAGCTCAGTCCAACTCTTTTCCACATATGTGAGCTTAACTATTCCTCAGAGTGTTAGCCATCTGATGGACACTTTTATTCAAAGTGCCTACAGGAACAGAGAGGGCATTCTCCACATTTTTAAAGTAAAGCAACAGCTGAACATGGCCATAAGCCATTCCTCAAACTTTACGAGACAACTTTGTACCACATGTGAGGTAGTTAGTCTTCGCTGCTGGCTTGTTGTTTTAAAATTATGCAGGGAATTTTCATATAAATAAATGTTGGTTTTCCCAGTTCATATAAAAACTATTTAAATGCTTGAACATTATTTACCAAAATAAATTATAATAATAATCAGCGGGCAGATGATATATGACAAATAGAGGAAATTTAACTGTAGATTAATCTAAACTGAACTACTTTAAATCTCAGAATACCTGAGATTCAGTATTCCTGCTCCTGCTGTCACTTCCTGGTCTGCCAGTTCTCTGTAGATCCCCACTGTGAGAAATCAGAGACAGCTAAACTGGAGTAATGGAGTTTCTTAAGTTTCTTGCATGCGAGGACATCCCAAGGAGCTTGAAGAAGGGCAGTTCATTCATAACCTCTTGGTGACAGGAAGCTAATCAGTCAGAGGTGGCAATTTCCACACTCAGCTAGCATGAAGAGTAACGCACCACTTACTGCCCGGGCTAAAAGCATGGCCCCAGGATCCCAGAAATCACCTCATCAAAACAGGGTCATGAAAGAGGGGGACATCTAAGCTATTGGTCACTGTCAAAACATCCCATTATAGTTTTATTGAGTGATGAGGCCACTGACAACCCTGCCTTTGTAATTAGCAATTGTGTTACTTAAGCTGCATCCCAAAATACAAACACAAGTCTAATAGGCATTTGTTATATTTTCACCCTGCAAATTAAATAAAATGAGAGCTTTAAATGAACATGTTTTAAAATATGCACAAGACACAACTCTTTGCCCCGACCCTCCTTCAACCCCGCGGCCAACTCTAACCTCCAATAAAGAGGTCCTGTAATGTCAGGTTAACTGTGAATAATGGCGGTACCAAGCACAAAGTCTCCTCTGTGTACAAAATCCAGAACCCGAATACAGCTCACCGCATTTCACAGTAATCCAAAGAATTTATAGAAATATTTAAAGGAGGTTTACTGCGGTAAATTTACGCTGATGGTTACCGAGTCAGCTCCAGTCTGTAAAACCGATAACGGTTATTCAAACCTAGCGCTTAGATAACCTCGTGGTCTCAAAAAAAAAAAAAAGTACAATAATTAATTTTCATTTTCTGCTATTGATCGTTCTGCGAGTGCAGCTGTCAGCTGTCAGAGAGGCTGAAGTCTTATTTTGGAGATGAAACTCTTCATTCCCATCCACCTTATAGGTTTATTGGCTAATGCAAGAGCTAGCTGTCAGAGTGACACCCATGGCAGGGGAGAGTTTATCATTCTGCTGACAGGCTAAATAACTTGTGTGGCGGCAACAGATAACAAATGGGCTCAAGTTGTGTCTTGAGTGTCTGTGTGTTAAAGACAAGAACAACTGGGCTGCAACAGAAATAAGCCGTCTTTACTTTTTTGGCATTAGGCCATCATTGCTGTGAGAGCTGAAATACACGGAAACGAGAAGTTTAATAGGAGTGAATGCAGAACCTGCAAAATATCACAGGTTCGGTAAATTAACTTTTTAACCGAGTGCCATCATTGAGCCGTGTAAATCATTACTTACAGTATATCACTCAGTATTGTTGCAAAGATTGATGAACTCTACATTTTCTTATACTTCCTAAGAAAATTTAGTGGTAAATCATTTAAAAGCATGCGGATTTAGGTTCTTTAAAAGTGCACCAAGGCTGTAATCGCCTGGTCTCTTCGTGTTCACATTTACTATCTTCACCTCTCCACATCCTGACTGCACTGTAGAATTTCAACGTTTACCCCACCCACTTGCCTCCGCCGGTTTTCTTTCAGTTTTCCTCCAGGGTGTGCATAATTTGCATTTTAAGACATCACGCTGATTTAACAGAATTTTATAAGACAGGGCTGGATTGATTTATTCTGGCTCGCATTACTCATCCCTCATAATAAGCCTTCAGGATCTAGTGTCAAAGCAGCGAGCTAATAAGCTAGGGCTGTTGATAGCGCCACACTTGCCATTCACCTTTGCCTCGGAGGTGTCAAACTGTCAGTAAGAAACCCTGCAGGCTTCGGGAGTTTACCGCATCTTTGGCTTGACATAAACAAATCAATTCCCTTGTAAAGAAAAACTGTGGCACTTCCAGAGGACCTTGGGAGGATGCTGCACATTCTTGTAGCTGCGATGTGTCAAAGTATAAACAAATGTGCTGTTCTCCCCCCCGCGTGGGTCTCCGTTTACAGCTGTTTCTGCCCATACAGTAAGTGAGATATACCATGAGGAAAATGGGTCACTGTCTTAAGCCCATGAAAATCTGCTGCAAGAGATAAATTCCAAGATGTCAGAGAAGCTGTCAGTGTGAAAGAATACGCTGGTCGTTACCACCTTCAGATCTTCACCTTCAGCATGCAACCTCGCCCTCCCTTCTGAGCAGGACCCCTGCTGAGGATGAGCTGGACTTTCCCACAATGAAAAATAGACATAGACAGCAGTCATTGGACTGTAACTTCCATATGAGTAGGTTTTTGTCATGTTCACGTAACGTTGCTTTAACGTGACTTTCTAGATTCAGAAGCAGATAAAAAAGCTTCCATACAGAGATGTAACACATCCCCCCGCTTGGACTCAGTCTGCGGGAATAACACTTCACATTTATGCTGCGATTTGTCCTGTGAAGGTGCTCCGCTATTACATGCTTATTCTGACCAAGACGCAACATTAGTCAACCTTTTTTGGTGATAACACTTCTGCCGACGGAAACATTTCCAGCCATGCCGTCTGTGATGTCAAAGCGGCCTCCTCGACACTATGCTAAAACTTACATCGGTATGGTTCGAGAAGAACTTGCCTCAGCTGTCAGATATCCTTATTAAGGCTGTCTAATAAGCCCAGGTTACAAGATGCTTCGGAGAAGTAAGCGATATCCGCAGAGCGGCCCACACATACAATAAGGCAGTGAGCCTTAGTGTGGATTTCATACTCAGGGCTGAGCATACTCTAAGCCTATTTTTGTTGTCCTGATCTCAGACAACCTTGGAACACATCCAGGATGGTTAAAGTGAAGCTACCCAGTCTTGTTGAATCCACTGGGACCTGCAGGCTGAGGAGATGTGGCTCAAGAATGACAGGGCAATACCGGTTGTGAATTCCTGAAAACCTTCTCCAAACATGAGCGTTTTATCACACCCTTTAATTGCCTTTGCAGTCTTACTCAGAGAGGGGAGCTGTTTTACTTATCAAAACTCCAACACACGACTCAGAATGCTCCCCGAATCCTCAGTCACCCTCAGCGAGTAGGACCGGAAACCAGTTCAGAATCATCACAGGGATTTCTGTACGCAAAGAAGGCCACGCTTTGTCGTACTTATGCTGGTATCCCGTGAATTTACGGCCACCAGGACCCCAGTTTTGCCCCTCTCCCGTGGAGATAAGGGCTGTTTTTCTTCTGAAAATCTACAGGGGGCCGGGAGTAGTTAAAGGACACACTCAGCTGCTAGATTAACTCATCAACGCCACATTGCAGGGTGTCAACAGAAATGTTTCACACACAAGACCGACAAGGAATGAATACCATTTGGAGGTCACAAGTGGCAACCCTTCAGTCCTTTAGGCCTTTAAAATGTTAGTGTCTGCCTTTCAAGAGTAAGGACGTCACCTCTAAACCTTTGAGAGGAAAAGAGATACTGCTTGGACGTCCCTGCCCCCGCGCCAGTTTCTACAGTAGAAATTAGGACTTGGAGTGATTATCCACATAAATCACTGGGCACAAATATAAGTTATACATTTAGAACTCCAACGGTCTTCGTGTGGCAGAAAATGTAAAACTATATTGATGAGACCCATGGGTGACGCTGTAAAGAGACACATGGGCATATCTGCATCTATTTTTCTGATGTTCCAAGTGTGAACGTGGGTTACACGTTGTTTTAAAATACACAACACTCAACAAGCTCAGTATACACTCCTGGAATGCATCTGCACTACGCAAAGCTTCTTGTTTCAGCGCTAGAATGACAATTCATGTGTGTTTTCGGTGGCCTTCTGTTTAAATTGTGTGAAGAACATATTTTCAGGGAACCAAAAAGACAACAGACAACCGGAGACACGGGATCATCTTCAAAAGGAGGACATGTGTCTGTAGGCATGCTATCTTTTAGCTGCTTGGGCAATGCCATTCCTTGTTGTTTGAGTCATCTAAACTCCTCGAGTAACCGCATCCAAATTTAGATTACGGTGGAAGTTCCAAACAAAGTTTCAGATTTGTTGGGAAGCTCTGCTTGGAGGAGCTGGAGGTTTTGAAAAGGACGCGTGATGATTGCAGGATCTTTGAATGTGCTCCTTGCTTGTTGGCTCAGTGACTAGGAGCTGGCCAGGTCCCTCGCCCCCCCACAAGTGCAGTGGATTGTGAGGCCTTTGCACTTGCCTGGCAGCAAAGCTCTGAAGCTGCTCGGGGAAAATCATTGTTTTTTCTCTAAAGCTGCAGTACGCCAGGGTGGCACGGCCGCCATGTTGCGCTTGTTTGCTTTAGATTAAAGGAAGCTCAAGCCACGTGGCCTTCGTTAAGCCCGGTCCCAGTGTGCTGCCCTCTGGAACCTGAGAGATTTTGATGTGGTTTTGTCACGGCAAGAAACACTCAGAAACACGCAGACGAGACATCAGGTTATTCCAAAAAGTCAAGAACAATCATAGCGCCATCTAAGAGCTCGCAAACTCCCATACATGTTTAAGATTTTTTAAAAAGTGAATGAATTAATTTGCATGCTTTTGATTGTGATGAAACACTACAACAAACACCTGCTTTGCTGCTTTGAGTTCAGCAGGTCAGATCAATGAAATCTGGCTACAAGGCTAAAAATGCTACTGTTCCCCTTCTCTTCATGTACTCTGTGTTTTATGGTGCCTTATAATTTCAGTGGCTCAGATTGTCATATATTACATGGTTAACTAATTAATTGGTGATTTTTAGGCTGGAATGTATTGTACTGAACACATTAGAAGTTGGTATTAATAATTTTACCATCAGCTTCATCATAAATTCTGATTTTGTGGCATATTTTCTTTTATCTGATTTGTTCTGGTTCCTGCACCTGATTTTTGAGGATAATGTTTAAGAAAAAGTTCCAAAAATAACAATAACAGAATAATTGATTAGATATTTCACTGACACTGTAAAGCGTCAATTATCAGTCAGTTTAATTTAAAGATCACAAGTAGCTCTTTTAAACTATACACGACCATTTCACAATTGTACGTTTCATCATATACTTCTCATTATCACTTCTTCTCCTTCATCTGCCTCCACCACCACTGCTCTCTCTCCTCCCGCATCTCCACCTCGTCCTCTTCCTCCTCACCTCAAGCCACACCTCCCGAACTGAAGTCAGGTCTCTAACGCACAAAAACGTGTATAAACGCCCTTATTTATCCGCAATTTTAGATCAACCTCGAAGAAAGTTTCAGTAACAGCAGCAAAAACAGAAGCGGTTACTGACGGAAGCGTTCTGGAAATCCTCAACAGCTCCCCTCGGCATCACTGTCAGCGGACAGAGGTGAGCTTCACGTGTCCGACTCCTTTCACAAAGTTTTACAGCCTCCTCCAGAGTAAATGGTTGTGGATGCTCCACACAAACAGTGATCATTCACTAGATAAACACCTGCCAGAGCATTTGAGGTACTCTGGGGTAAAAATGCAAAATATTGCAAAATATTTAATTGCCACATATCCAGTTTTTATTCCTGATGTAGTGCTAAGTGTTCATATTATTAAAATATGTTAAAATATAGTGTGTACAAAAATGCTTTTATACGCAAACAGTAGTAGAAACGCGCCGGTTGGCTGCAGCCGTTATGGGGTACAGCGGGTTAACGACTTGTTAATCACAAGTTGTTTTCAATGAGTGTGAGTTTCATCACATCCAGGTTCAAAACACAGCAAGATGGCAGATAGGTGATGTCACAGTGATGCATATCTTTTATATACAGCCTATAAATAGAACACAGACCTATCCATTAAATACTCTGATGCACTGAGAAGATACACGAAGGTAAATCATGAACAAAAAACAAAAGAATTTATCGTTTCTGAAAAATAAGGCACAAATAAATCACATCACCATCTAAAAGATGGCTGAAATGAAAAGTCAAACTCTTTGCTTTCCTCACTGGAACCATACAGTAGATTGCGGGAAATCAACACAACACTCATTCATTTTTGTACATGGGGAATGCAACGGTTTGGCATTGGCAAAGCATGGAAGGTTAAGGGGCGAATGGCAGTGCTGGCCCTGTCAACCCCTTCGCTCACTGGGTCCCGGGAGCTGGCGCCAGGCTAGCCCAGCTAGCAGCCGGGGCAAAAATAACCTCGCTGCAGTTGTTGGGCAGGGGAGAGTGACGGGGAGAGCATGTCACACGGGGGCATCGGGTTTCAGCGGCTGTCATCAGAGAGGAGTCATTACTTCTGGGCTAATTATCTCAGGCCACATGTAAACAAACAACCTGCCAGCGTGAGGACTACATTGTGTTCACAGCTCCAGGATTTAGTTTTGTCCCCTTCACTTGTCTGATGTTGGTATGAATTCCAATGTTGACTTAAGTGAAGTGGTTGTGGCTCAAAGGCCAATGAAGTTTGGAGGTCAAATGGAAGATGGTTACAGTAAACTCTGTGTGTGTGTGTGTGGGGGGGGGGGGGGCACAAATGTTCTTATAGTTCTTACGACCTCTCGCCCACACAATTTCCTTCAGTTCTTGTGTTTAGAAAGTAACAAAGAGAAAAAATAGGCCTCTTTTGTAAATTAAAAATATGAACAGTTTTCCTGAAAATAATGACGGTGCAGTTAGTTATTTAAAGTGTATACTTCAGTTAAAGTACTTCAGTTACTGTCTGTTATATTTAGTGTTGGCCTTGTAAGTTCAACAAATGACTGTTGAGATCAAAAGGAACTGGTGCCGAATGAAAACTATAAAAAAATGATGATAATTCAGCTGCCTGCATGATTTTATCTATCAGCTGGATCCATGATTGCACTCTCTAAATGACAACTCAGCACAGCACAGCACAGCACAGCACAGCACAGCGCAGCGCCCCGACTCACATTCTTCAGCCTTCATGGCACATTTACTGTTCAGGCTCATGTTACTATCACACGACTGCCATACCATACCTGTGTACTGCATCCACGCCTGGAAACCAGTTGCATGTGACCTTTAGCCTTTGTCTCTTCAGGCTGGAGTTGTGACTTAAACAGCAATTCCAAAATAAAAACTATAATAGTTTCACTGGCATGATAAGAAAGCAGGTTATTTAAGACAGCTCTGGTCTCACATGAAAAATATTTTTAAGTAAGACATTTGAACACATCAAATTATTTATATCATATTATTTACAGGTGGTGGTAATGCATCTATAAAGATAGAAAAGGAAATAACTGCTTCCTATTAAACAATGGATGACTCCAATGGCCCCTTAACCCCCCGTCTCACCATTTTCTGCTGACCTTGGTCTTTTAAATCCACTGTTTCCAAAGCATGTGGCATGCTACATTGTCCAGTGCTCAGAAAAAAAAGTTTTATATGATATGATTTAAAAAACACAATACAGCACGATAAAGAAGACAACGCAGAATTTCAGAAAATTATGACCGATACAAATTTCATTTTCTATTATAATTTTTTGCGCTGGATCACAATGTAACCTTTGGAGCGCTAATGATACAAATGGCACAATATCACGATATTTACATTTTTCATGTTAATTATATGTTAATTACATGGGAATAGTGAAGACTTCACACCACCTTAAACAGGACTAAGGGGACGCTTGGCAACAAGAGTTAAAACCAGCTGTTTAAATTTGGCTAGCAGCTAATAAAAGAGACTTGCTTACTTGAGATTTCTGTTTAGCAGTATGCTTAACCTTTGTAAAAACTCTTCACCGACTTATGAACAGCATGTCAAATAAAGCCAGTAAAGTAAACCGTGGGTGTGGCATGCAGTAATTTCACCGAGCATACAGCTGACTGTCAGTGCTGCACAAGTTTGAGGTATTATTCAATAAAGCACAGCGTAATGGAGATGCAAAATGACATTAAGCTTCTGCTTGCATGCTGTCACTTATGTCCTTCTGGGGGCTGGCGGCTTGTCAGGTCTAACTGTACATAATTAATTGCCCTCCTGTTTTGTTTGAAGGTGTTCCGAATGACCAAGAGTTTGTACTCAAATATTTATGTATGCCTTCTAAACCAAATTACTGCTTCCCAAAGACACAGCTAAAGACCTCATTTGCATGCCTTTTTGAAGGGCGAGTCAGCAGCAAAGATTACTGCAATGCTCTGTCAAGCAAATGACTGACATTTCTAATGGAACTTGAGTGCGTCGTTGAATGTGGATTTAGCTGTGCCATTAGCCTGGGGTACTTTGATGACCGCATGAAATTTGATATGTAATTAATTTTTGGGAACACGTTCGCTCATCCCCACCAATCCGTATTAAGGGGCTGCCTGATCCCCCGTTTGCTAATTGAGTTAGCTGCATCGGTCCGGATTCGAACTCGAGAAGTGTCACAAATCAGACTCTGTTTACCTACCATTATGTTGAAGCAAGAGGCTTAGTTTTACGATATAATTATACCTCACAAGACAGTGACCCCAGCCAACCTCATTTTGTAATGCAGAGCACTTTGGCAGGGCTGCTGATGCACGCTGGGCAGATTTCACTGAGCTTTGTCTGCTGTTTTTTTTTCCCTCTGCCTGTATCTGCCTCAGCCCTCTCTAATTGGAGCATGAAATCTGTGCGCAACAAGAATACTGAGAGAAGTTCAATTAAAATCCTTATTTCCTCCAGATGGCATTGTCAGTTTGAAGGCACTGAATATCCATGAGGCTGTCGTTTTATCTAGACTTTCTTCCCCTTAGTTTTTGTTAACCTAAGACAGGGAAGAACTTGGCATTTGATGACGACGAACAAACAAGAGGCAAAAATCGACACTATCCACTTGCAGAGCAGGCCTCCTCGTGCCCTCTCCACAGACATTTGCAACTGTGTTGAGGCCCTATAAATCATCCCGTATCAAAGAGGCCATGTAACGCTTTCTACATTTCAACATATGTGGAATCAGAACACGTCTGTCATCGTTGTGAGCCACTCTGAGAGAAAAAGGTTTTTTGGAGGCCTTTCCCACTGTAATGTGGACCATATGTGCTATTGATTTGGGAGGTTTTACCTGCCACAGTGGTATACTCCTAAAATGAGGTGAGGCAGACACTGTCATACCTCTTCAATAGTAAAGGATTAAGCCTGTAAGCTAAAATCAACAATATGGATAACTACCAAGAAGCAGTGATAAGACGGGACATCAAACCTACTCGACTTAAAAGTTCGGTTATGCCTTCCTCGCTTTTCTCTGATGTAAACCGCTCCAATTTTCCCTCTTACTTTAAACCCGTGATTTGCTTTTAAATAGTCTCTAAATACACAGTGATTTGGTTCATTTGCATCAAATGAGACAAACTCCAACCACGCTGGTTGGTGCCAGGATGAGACTATTCATCTTAATATTATAAATGGCTCTCACTGTCATCCGAGGTTTTAAGTTCCCAAAGCAACTGATCCTGGCCTTGTACCGGCCATATATCTCCCTTTGAAAGCCATCTCCTGCTGCTTTGTATTTAAGGTTGGCCCTCTATCTTGGATTCAACCTGCCTTCTCAATGACCATCATAACTTTCAGGAGGTTCCCTGGTTCTTGTACAATTTAGGAATCTCCATTTGTGGTCTCAGAGGTTAATAAATGACACTGTAAACAAAATGATAAATGTTAAGTGATTTGGTCCCTGCCTGGTGACACAGCTCGTTTCTAAACTTAGAGTTGCTTACACAGAATTACCCCCCCAACACACACACACATACACACACACACACACACACACACACACGCACACGCACACGCTGCTGCTAAATAAAAACATGTAACAGTTGAATTGTTGTTGTTAATGATAGCTATTTCTACTTTGATTGAAATTCAAGGGCAATAACAATCCTTTAATGTTTGTTTTAGTGGAGAGACTAAACCCAAAAAGCACTTATGCTGTTGATAAACACATGAGATACCCTGCAGTGTATTTCCTTAAAGAAATTTATTGTAGTCAGTATTTTTTTTTTTTTGTGACTCTACGATCTAAATTGCATGTTTATCAAATTACTAATATTTTTTTTCACTGTATTCATTAAGGGTATTTGATCTAGCAAGCTAAGGCAACACCCTATAAATATCTTAATGATAAAAATACACGTGGGAACAGAAAAGCTAGTTAATGGAACTCACAAAACAAGGTGCAGGCTGACCGGTCATAGCAATCAGTCATAATGGTCTTGCACAACAAAGTATTAAGACCCTA
>JAVDPK010017950.1:0-11477 GCA_034780415.1 Cichlasoma orientale | reverse complement strand
AGTTATTTTTGTTACTATTGTGGGTTTTTCTTTCATTAATCGAGGGGTACCAACAATTTTGTCCACGTGTGTATAAATCAGAGGTTGCCCTAATTTTTAAAGAAGGAAAATGCTGGGCCTTCATTCACAAAAAAACCCAGTCTATTTTCAGTGATTCCTTCACACACACACACACACACGAAAAAAATCTATTGTATATTGATAGAACAGTTACAGTAAATGTAAACACTACAACTATACAGATAAAAAAAACAAAAAAAACCACAATCCTCCCAATTGTCCTCTGATATAGAACCTACAACCTTCTCATAAACAATTAACCCCACTCCGCACAAACACAAAGGCCACCACAAAGCGAATATCACCGAATATCAATAAACAATGTTCTGAGCCACTGTGCAACCGCCGTAAAAACCCCATTGAGACATACATATTTACATCTAATACAAGAGACATGAGAACGAAAACTTTCACTTACAATGAAATGCCTTCCAAATAACAGCTGTTCGTTTGTGGGATTCAGCAGCGATAAAACCGGTCAAATCAGCAACAAAGTCCTCTAATAAATAATAATCCACTTGAGTCAATCGAGTCACAATGTCGCACAGACTGTTACTACCGGCTCGGCTTTGCGCATGTAATACGCACTCGTTGAAAAACAACTTTGTGGATTCATCTGAGAACACACCCCAAAGTGCCATATACCCACGTGTCAGGAATTATATTGGTTATACATCTGCATAGATACATAGATTTTGGGTCAGAGTTGACAAATCAGAACGATTGGAGAGCATTTGGGGCATGTCCAGAGAAGTCACATGACACTGTCTGGTTATGATTGGCTCTGGAAAACCCATTTCATAACATGATTGGCCAAATGAGGTGTCAATCCATTTTGGAGGGTCTACTCTGTCATATAAAAGCATCGTAGGGGCGGACTGCAGCGTTACTGTGATGCTATGAGGCTTCAAATTCAGAAAGCACTACAAATGTCCTGCGGGTGGGACACTGCCAGTTAACAGGTTAAGAAGGGAGACCAGAGGGTGTGCTCCAACTTTTGGGGGATCACACTCCTCAGCCTTCCCGTAAGGTCTATGCCAGGGTGCTGGAAAGGAGGGTCCGCCCGTTAGTCGAACCTCGGATCCAAGAGGAGCAATGCGGTTTTTGTCCTGGTTGTAGGATGCTGGACCAGCTCTTTATCCTCTTGAGGATATTCGAGTGTGTGTGGGAGTTTGCCCAACCAGTCTACATGTGCTTTGTGGACTTGGAGAAGGCATTTGACCATCTGCCTTGGGGTATCCTGTGGGAGGTCCTGCGGGAGTATTGGGTGTCTGGCCTGTTGTTGCGGGCCATTCAGTCTCTGTACAACCGCAGTGAGAGCTTGGTCCGTATAGCCGGCAATAAGTCAAACTCATTTCCTGTGGGTGTTGGACTCTGCCAGGGCTGCCCTTTGTCACCGATCCTGTTCATAATTTTTATGGACAGAATTTCTAGGCGTAGCCAGATGGCGGAAGGCTTGGTGGCCTTTAGAATCTGCTCTTTGTGGATGATGCGTTCCTGTTGGCTTCATCAGGTGGTGGCTTCCAGCTCTCAGTGGAACGATTTGCAGCCGAGTGTGAAGCGGCTGGCATGAGAATCAGCACCTCTGAATCTGAGACCATGGTCCTCAGCCGGAAAAGGGTGGATTGCCCTCTCCGGCTCAGGGACAAGTTCCTGCCCCAAGTGGAGGAGTTAAAGTATCTTGGGGTCTTGTTTACGAGTGACGGGAGAAAGGAGCGGGAGATCGACAGACGGATTGGTCATGAGCTTTGGGTAGTGACCGAAAGAATAAGATCGCGAATACAAGCGGCAGAAATGAGTTTCCTTCTAAGGGTGGCTGGCCTCTCCCTTAGAGATAGGGTGAGGAATGCGGCCATCCGGGAGGGGCTCAGAGTAGAGCAGCTGCTCCTCCACATCAAAGTTGAGGTGGCTCGGGCATCTGACTAGGATGCCTCCTGGGCGCCTCTTGGGTGAGGTGTTCTGGGCATGTCCCACTGGGAGGAGGCCCCGGGGTAGACCCAGGGCATGCTGGAGAGATTATATCTCTCGGCTGGCCTGGGAATGCCTTGGGGTCCCTCCGGATGAGCTGGTGGAGGTAGCTGGGGAGAGAGAAGCCTGGGCTTCTGTGCTTAGGCTACTGCCCCCACGGCCTGGCCCCGGATAAGCGGAAGAAAATGGATGGATGGCAATATTTTTGACAGATTGACCAGATATTTGGAGATTAGAGTATTTGGAGTATTTCAAAACTTTACTTAATCCTCTGTATTGGAACTGTTATACTGCTTTTTTCAAATGAAGTAGATAATAAACACTTTACAGTTAACACTGCACAAGAAGAACATTCAGTTCTAATTCTAGAACATGAAAGCTTCTTAGTTTCATGCTGTCACAGTCCAGGTCACAGGAAGGACAAACTGTAGCAGGACACACATGATAGTAAATGAAACTATTTATTTAAAGTAACATAACATAACCAAACTGTGTCAGTCAGTAGGGTGTGCCACGTCTGGATGCATGGTATGAAACAATCAAAAGGAAGCAAAACCCCAAGGAGAGAGTCAACCCTGATCCTGGCAGCTTAAATACTAGAGGCCAATCAGCTAGCACAGCTGCAACCTGTTCCCCTCATGACCTCTCCAGCAGGGAAGCAGCCCAGAACTCACAGGGTGTCACAATGTTATTAACACTGTTACTGTTGTAGGTGTCTTAAATTGATGTTATTTGTTTATGTTTTCATTTATAACATAATGGCAATAAACTCTGGTTGGAGGGGAACCCTAGAAATGTTTGCCAAAGGCCCCAACAGGCTCTAGGATCACTTGTTGCATTATTTTTGTCCCTGCATACTGTTACTGATGCAATAAGTGTCAGCCGTACCACTAAATAAGACATTTTATATAATCTGCACTGAGATGGAGTGGATGTTAGTCCAACACATCAGACATGAGCTCTGCAGCTGTCAGTTGATGTGCACATGAATGATGTGTGTTTCCTCTGCAGGTGAAGGTAGAAAGTGTGTGTGAGCTGATGTGAATTCAGCAGCATGGATCAGTGTGAGGACAGAGAGGAGGGAGTCCCTCCCTCTAAAACCACTCTGTGTGGGGAACATGAGAGCCAGACCAAAGCTCAGAGGTGAGATGACCATCTCTAACTGTCCATGACTCTTCTCCACGTCACAGCTCAGCACTCACATCACTGCTGCATCATTATTCACAGGAAGCAACCTGAACCTGAACCTGAACCTGGACTTGAACCCAGCTGTGTGTCCTTCAAGAGTGACCGGTCTAAAGGTCTTTACACTGATTTTAAAGCCCAGCAGGCATCTGCTGCAGAGAGGTGAGCTGTTAGTAACATGAACTCTTTGAGAGCTGATTTAACTGCTTAATGTTGTTGGATATAAAGAGTCCTTAAAGAGTGGACAGTCAAAGGATGTTGGTGTTAATCTTAAAGAAGGATGATGTTCTCCTGCAGAGAGGTAATGTGTATGTAAATGTGGTTCCTGACTCAGTGTTTGTGAATAAATTCTCCATCATGTTTAATGTCAGCTCAGCTCATTTTCACACACATTTTGTGTGTTTGTATGTGAAACTGTGTGTGTGTTGGAGTTTGTTCCACAAACACAGCAGTCAGTAAAGAATGGATGCTGTAGGAGGGGTTTCTGTAGTGAAGAGGCTGAGTGTCTGAAGGACTCCAGTTGCGCAAGCAGCCATCTCCTTTGCTTCAAACACAGTGTAGGTATGAGCTTCGATCAATCAGGTGGCCTCAGATGCTGCTGGATGGTGGAGGACAGATACTTTAGTGAGAGTGATTCCATGTGAATGCTGCTTTGATGTCCTGCTGAAAAGTTTGTCTTCATGGAGGTTTCTGGATTATAGCTGTGGATTCTTGCAGTGATAAAATGAAGACCATGTACTGTGAGCAAAAAAAAAAAAACCTTCCATCTGGACTTTGAATTCTCTGAAACTAGTCTCCCTAATTTTTCCATGTTTTAACATTTAATTTCACCTTCAGTGAAACAGTGACATGATCTGATGAAGTTCTTCTTGGTTCTTCTACAGTGTCTGCAGCTTGAGTAGACATTGGTGATGCCATAGCCTCCTTATAGGTCTGTGGCAGCCCAACTGTAGCTCTGTAACAGTAGTCAATGGTTAACTCACTGCTCTGCGCTGCACATTCATAGTCCACCAGGTATTTAGGTTTCTTTCTGACTCTACCAGTAGTATGTGTAGTCTGTGTGTCAGTAGTTGGATCTGTGTCACTGTTCATTTCTGAGTCTCCCTCAATGTCTGCGACTGAAAAGGAAATAGGGCGTCTCCCCTGTTCTCTTACAGTAACACCTGTTTCTTATGACTGCAGCTGTCCTGGCTGCATGAGGCCACAGCTCTTTGGGTAAACCTGACTCAATCAGCATGCATCGGACCATTTCAAACAGTGTGCGCCAATTCCTCTCCGCAGTCCCATTTTGATGAGGAGAGTAGGGCGCTGACCTCTCATGTTTTATAGCATTATCCCTCAGTAATGACTGGTACTCCTTTGACACAAACTCTGTACCATTGTCTGATCTCAGACGTTTTACTTTACCATGGGGTGCTGTGTCTGCCAGGAACTGTTTAGTTGCCTCAACTGCCTTGTTTTTGTTCCTAAGGAAGTACACATAGATGGCACCAGAAAAATCATCAGTGAATGTGATAGCATATTTGTACCCTTCAAATGACTCTGGTGAGATAGGCCCACCCAGATCTGTATGGACTAGCTATAATGGCTTTTTGGCCCTCACATCACTTTGTCTGTTTCTGCTTTGGGAAAACTTACCCCCTAGACAAGTTTCACATTGGTTAGGCTCTGTACATTTTATCTTTGATCTTCATACCATTTACAACTGCTTCAAGTTTCACAATGTCACCATAGTTACAATGAGCCATTATCTCATGCCATGTTTTCAGATCAAAAGATGCATTGCAGGAATCCTCACTGTTTACATTTGGTTTTGTGACAATGTCCAGGTAGTACAGTGGTCTTTTACCTTCATATTACACGTTGTGCCATCGGGAAAGATCATCTTGTTGTTGTTCTTCTCAAAGATGAACCTCGCTCCTTTCGAAGCTGCTGCATCCACAGACAGGATGTTCTGTGGGTACCCTGGAATCAAGAGGGCATCTGAGGGTCTGACACTCACCACTTTCCCATTGCAGTCGGTCAGCTTGACCCGCGCATCTCCTTTCCTCAGGACGCTGCCTGTGATCCGTGTCCCGTCCGCCAGCTACATGACGTGGTTCTTGGGCTGGAATGTCCCATCAAATCTGATGAAGGCACCCGCGTTGGTCATGATGTGGGAAGAGGCATCGCTGTCCACCAGTAGACCTTGCTTCTGTGTGCTGTGGGGTTGCCATTCACTCACCCAGAGTAAAAACTCCTCTTCTTCATTCGTGGGTTTAAGCCTGTCTTTAACACAACCAGTCTGTTGTCCAGTGTCTGTAATGGTGATCACCTTGTCTTTGTTTTGACCATTAATCACTTTCCACTGAGCTTTCTTGTCTTTGCTCCTACAATCTTTTGCTCTATGTCCCATTTTCTCACAAATAAAGCATTCTCCATTGAAATATTTCTTCATGACATGATCTCCACTGTGTTTAGAGCTATTGTGTTTGGGATCATGAGCAGATCTGTTCCTTCTTCAAACTTTAGCCTTTCCATCACATTGGTTAAGAATAAAGTGTGTGTGTTTTGCATCTTCTGGTGAAGCTGCTGTACTTTTGTTCATGAAGTCTTCTGAGAACAGTAGATTGTGATACCTTCACTCCTGCTCTTGTCAAGTCAAACCAGGGTAAAATGCAGTGTTCCCACTGCCCAGCCAGCTGCAGTGCACCTCACACTGAGGGAAGAGCTCCTGCTGTTCCATTCCATGCTTCCCTCTCAACAACTCACTATACAATCATGGCTGAAAATGTTGGCACCCTTGAAAATTTTACAGAAAATGAAGTATTTCTCCCAGAAAATAATTGCAATCAGGCATATTTTGTTATGCACATGTTCATAAAATAAGCTAAACTGCAGTTTGCCAAAATGTACGTGAGTAAGCCCAATAGCCAGTCTCAATAGCCAGGGATCGGTCTGCCAGGGCCTCTGCCCTTGGCCACCGCACGACACACACTGCACCCGACCCCTACGACACCTCCTGCGGGTGGTGGGCCTACAGGAGGGCAGGCCCCTGTCATCTCTTTGGGCTGCTCCAGGTGTTGGGTGGAGCCTAGCTAAGCTAAGTACAGGGACACAGGGACGTTCCCTCTCCCGCCAATGAACCCAGTTAAAAATCAGTTGCTCCACGTGTTGGGTGCAGCCTAGCTAAGCTAAGTACAGGGACAATACAGCCTCACTGTACATCAAGACACGACATGGCGCTTCAACATGAAATAATTGTTCTGCATTGACTCAGCCTTTCCCAAAGGCACATTTCTCATGAGACTTGGGCGTCACGATGTGCAATCCAAGCTCTGATAAAGAAGCACCAGGAGACTGTGAACAAACCGGCCGTCCACAGAAGCTAAATGTTTCCAACAACCAAACCATCAAGCTAATCTACCTACAGGACAGAAACCCAACCAGCAATGCCATTGCAGGGATTGTGCACCAAAACGACGACCTGCAGGTACACCCGTCCATAGTACGGAGGTCCCTGGCCTGAGGCAAGCTTCATGGGCATGTGGCTGCCTGAAAGCCGTTCCTCAGGCCCTGAACCAGACCAAGAGGTGTCAGTTTGTGGAAATGCATAGCAAATATCGGCCAGACACTCTGTCGACACCCAGACACACCCTCACCTTCATACCCTAGCCCTCCAGCCTGTTCTGGGGCCGCAAACCCCACCCTGGAACCTTCAGCTCCAGTAAGCCCTGGGAGCCCACACTTAAGCCCCCCACCACTGACTAAGCAAACCCACTGTAACACAAACTTTGTGCTCCTGGTACTCTAACAAAGCTTTGTGCCCCTGGTATCCCAGGCTGCCATCGTGCCCCTGGTATCCTACTCTGGCTTTGTGCCCCTGGTATCCCACACTGCCTTCATGCCCCTGGTATCCCACACTTAGGGTTGCAGTGGTAACTGGTTTCACAGTATACCATGGTATTAAAATGCATGGCTATCATACCATGGATGTTTGCTTATTACCGGTAATAAGGGAAAAAGGCAAGCCAGCTGAGAATCTCACGCACACATGCGCAGCTCCGCTCCGTCTCGGCTGTCCCTTTGTCAGTGGCGCCGCTCTCAGGCACACAGCAGTGAAAATGTCGAGAGATTTAACCAGTATCCACCCTCCTAAGAAAAAAGCTAAACTAAAATCACCAGTGTGGGACTACTTTGGATACCCACCAAACTTATGTGAGGATGGGTATCCCGTTTGCAAAGAGTGTGGAAAAAAAGTGGCCGCTAAAGGAGGGAACACTTCAAATGTATTCTCTCATCTTCGAAAACACCATCCCTTGGTGCAGATTAAAGTAGGTATCTCGTTAATACCTGTCTAAAAAAAATGTGTGAAATGTTGACTATAAACCCCGTCTATGTTTATTCATGCTCGGTCCACACGCTAACCACCAGCAAAAGTGCAGAGCCATCCGAACTACAGGCACGCCGGTGCCCGTAAAGCGCGTGCTGCGCTGGATGCGCATGTCCGTGTTAAGGGCCTTTCCGGACGTGGAAGACGGCATTTATGTGTGTTCCTTTTAAAACTTTGTCGTGCCTATTTTTCATCACTTAAAATCAGGCTTGGCATGAAAGCCTTAAGAGTGAAATCTGTATTATGAGGATCATGTCGGAAACAATCCCCTCTGTCTGCAGTATCTGCTTATTTCCCACTAACTTAGCAGCACAACGCGTGTTATAAAACAGTCAACAGTAGTTGATCAGACACTGACCCAGGCTCAGTTTCTCAGATATTAAATGTGCTTTTATGGTGATACATAATTTTACTGAACATTTTAAATGCAGGATGTTTAATTCTAAGAGTACTTATAAAGTGTGTGTGGGTGTGTGTATATATATCATTTTAATTTAAGATATTGTTGAGCTGGGTCACGCAACCTTCTTCTGCTTTCGTGTGGAGGATAAGCAAGGCGTGACTCCATTAACATTTTAGCCTTTAGGCATATTTATTAAACATAACCGGCTTCGTCGAACAGCCTCTCAACAACATGTATACAGCAAAGATTTCTCCGTTTCATTCATTTGTCTTACACGTTACCATGGTGATGAACATAACTATGTCACAGTCCGACGTACTAGAAAGCATCGACCAACATTCGCCACCTACCGTAACTAATGAGTAAGGGTGCTACCAAAATAAAATAACCACACTTAACAGATATATATAAGATATATATCTTAAAATTATATATATATATATATATATATAAATAAAACAGGCAGACCTGGAACTCCCTGAGCATGCCCTAATCCATGATGTAATGACAAGATGGGGATCAACTTTTGAGATGATCTCCAGGTTCCTGGAGCAACAACAGGCTATCTGTGCAGTACTGGCTAATGACAGGAGTACTTGGCATCTCATGCCAAAAGACAGTGACATTGCCACACTGGAGAATGTCAGCCAGCTTCTTCAACCCTTCTATGAGCTCACTAATGCCCTGGCCTCTTAGAAAAGGGTCACACTGTCCTCACTTACACCAGTACTGGAGCACATTAGCAGTGAAATTCTCGCTGAGCAAGCTGAAGACACTACACTCACCAGACAGATGAAGCAAGTAATGAGGGAAGACCAACTAGAAGTCAGATACACAGAGCGGCTGGAACAAGTGCTGCAAGTATCCTGCTTTGTGGATGCCCGGTTTAAGGGAAGCTTTTCTAAAAACCCGGATGACATAGTTGAGGCATGCCTTGAAGAAGCTGTAACCACTGCAACAGCATGCCAAAAACAGCCTCAAGAAAAAAAGAAGAGAGAAGAGGGAGGAGATGGCGGCAGCAGCAGCAGCACCACCACCACCACTAGTGCTACTAAGAGGAAAGGGAAAGGTCTGTCTGGGCTGCTACAGCGAATAACTTCATCCAGGCATAACAAGGCAACCTCAGGAAATGAAAACATCCATGAAAAAGTGATGTCTGAAGTAAAGATATACATGTCTGTTCCTACCATTGGCACTGATGCTGACCATCTGGCTTGGTGGAAAATGCATGCTGAAGAAATACCTCTTCTGGCAAATGTGGCAAGAAAATTTCTTTGTATCACTGCCACAAGTGTGCCTTCTGAAAGAATGTTCAGTACATGAGGACACATTCTGTCACCTTAACACTTGAGATTGAGCCCTGAAAAACTAAATATGCTTACATTTCTGCATCATAAACTGATTGAAAATTAAAAATAGAAATGAATGCTGCAATACAAATCTGATCTCAGGAAAACTCCTGCACTTTTTCTGTCATTTGTTTAAAAAGACAAAGAATTTTTTTTTGGAGCAGGGCGGAGGCTGGAGCGGAGCCGTACTGGGAGTGTCTCCAGCCTCCTCTCCCCGTTGCACGAGACCTCTGAATCGAGTCTGCCTGGTATAGCATGTAAGCTAGAAATGACCTCTGCTAATAATGTCGCTGGTGGTGTTTTGGCTCACTCTGCAGAAAACGCGCCCCACCAAGTTGAGTGGGAAATGTGTTTCTTCAGGGACCTGCCTTAAACATGGACTCATCCCATGAAAAACGTTTTTCCGACCCCGGAAAAAACAGTCAAAAGTTTTTCAAGGGGAGATGAGTGACCATTCTTCAGGGACCCTTCCTGAACGACGGGCACTTATCCACACTCCCGACCAGATGAGTGACTGTTCTTCAGGGACCCTCCCTGAGCAACGGGCTCACTCAATTCTGGAGCATGGAAGGGGCACACACACTCTGACCAGGCTAGCATCTCCACAGTGTTACACACACTATTCCCACAAGCACACACACTCTCACCTTCATATCCTATCCTTCCAGCCAGTCCCGAGGTCGCAAACCCCACCTTGGAATCTTAACCTCCAGCAGGCCCCGGGAACCCACACTTAAACCCCCCACTGCTGACTTAGCAAATCCACAGCAACACAAGTTTAGTACCCCTGGTATTCTAACCAAGCTTCGTGCCCCTGGTATTCTAACCAAGCTTTGTGCCCCTGGTATCCTATGCTGCCTTTATGCCCCTGGTATCCTATGCTGCCTTGGTGCCCCTGGTACCCTGGATGGGACTTATCTGCTGTGCACTCTACATCCTTGTGCCCCTGGTATCTCAGGCTGCCTCGTTGCCCCTGGTACCCTGAAAGTGCTGCTGTGGATGCAATAGCCTAAATTTTCACGCAGTACTGTACATTCTTACCCTCACCTATGGTCATGAGCTTTGGGTAGTGACCGAAAGAATAAGATCACATATACAAGTGGTAGAAATGAGTTTCCTTCGAAGGGTGGCTGACCTCTCTCTTAAAGATAGACTGAGGAGTGCGGTCATTAGGGAGGGGCTCAGAGTAGAGCCGCTGCTCCTCCACATCAAGAGGAGCCAGTTGAGGTTGCTCGGGTATCTGACTAGGATGCCTCCTGGGCGTGGTGTTCTAGGCATGTCCCACCGGGAAGAGGCCCCAAGGTAGACCCAGGACACACTGGAAAGATTATAAAACTTGGCTGGCCTGGGAACACCTTGGAGTCCCTCCGAATAGCTGGTGGAGGTGGCTGTGGGGAGGGAAGCAAGGGATTCACTGCTTAGGCTGCAGCCCCCACGACCTGGTCCCAAAGGAACCCCCTGTCTGTACATTCTGAGGACATGTTCAGGTACAGTTGAGATGGTGAGGAGAAAGGCCTGTACAGTAAGTTCACAGTAGAGTCACTTGATGGACAAACGACAGTGGCCCTCCCTCCCCTCATAGAATGTAACACAATGCCGGACGACAGAATGGAAATCCCAACGCCGGAGATAGCTGATTACTTCCCTCATCTCACCTCCATAGCAGACAAGGTTCCCCCCTCAGATCCAGACGCTCAGATCCTCCTTCTTCTGGGAAGAGACATCTTGAGCATGCACAAGGTACGTGAGCAGCACAATGGCCCCCACAACACACCCTATGCGTAGCGTTTAGATCTCGGCTGGTTTATTGTGGGGGAGATCTGTCTCAACGGGGCCCATCAGCCTACTAAAGCCAATGTTTTCAAGACAAACGTGCTGCCCAGTGGCTGTCCTTCAATCTTCACTCCATGCTCTAAAAGTGTACAACTGAAAGAGGAAATAGACTCTCATCCTCTGCACTTACCTGCCTCATCGTGGGAGGCCAGACCTTCTCAGAGCTCCAGCCCTGACACAAATTACATTGGAGACAGTGTCTTCTTAAAAAACACCAGTGATGAAAAGATGACATCATGAACAAAGGAATGCATCATGGAGAGGATAACCACTGGGTGGCGCCATTGCCGTTCCGTTCGCCAAGGAG
>JAVDPK010017948.1:0-11482 GCA_034780415.1 Cichlasoma orientale | reverse complement strand
AAATGCAGTTTTAGATATCTTAAATGTAATTACGGATAGTCAGACAAACGGATTAAATGTTAAAACGGCTTGCCATACTCCGAGAGCACCTTCCCCCAGCCGTCCCAAGAACAGGTCTGTGAAGAATGATGCCTTTTCCAGCGTGATGGTCATCGTGCCATCAGGTACGAAGTGTTTTGGGGAAAAAAGCACTGAAAATTTGGGTCCATGGCCAGGAAACTCCCCAGACCTTAAGTCCATCAAGAACTTGTGGTCAGTCCTCAAGAGGCGGATTGACAAATAAAAAAAAATCACAAATTCTGACAAACTCCAAACATTGATTATGCGAGAATGGGATGCTGTCAGTCAGGATTCGGCTCAGAAGTTGATTGACAGCATGTCAGGGCAAATTGCAGAGGTCTCAAAAACGCCGCAAATAAGGACTCTTTGCAAAAACTTAATGTAACTGTCAATAAAAACCTTTGAAACGCACAAAATGCTTGTCATGATATTTCGGTATACCATAAAAACATTTGACAAAAACATAAAAAAACAAAACACTGAATCAGCAAACATTGTGAAAATCAATACTTGCGCCATCCTCAAAGGTTTTGGCCACGACTGTACATGAAATCATACAAGTGCCTGGTTTTAAGCAGCCGTGCCATTGTTATACTTTCCCAGACACTTTGACATAATCACTTTATTCCTCTCTCTGGCCTCGGCGTGTTTCAGATGGGTTTATTTTTGGGGGTTTTTTTTGTATTTTAAAAAAATAAAATGCAGGCATGAAAAGTAAAAAATCAAGCATTTCGTTTCCTCCTTAAAGAGGAATCGTGGTGTTTTTGAACTTGGTGCAGTTCCCATAAATGTGGCGGCTGTTGGCTCTGTGGGTCACGCTTTTTACCACTGTAGAGATTCAGGAGTCGCATGAAACATACCAAATTGGCAACACCTGTGTAGGCAGCTCATCAGCTGACCTGCTCAATCCGTATTCATCATTACACTCATTTGGTTGCGTTTATGAGGCTGAATATCAAATTACATCTACTGCGAGAGAAAAATGATGACCCCCCATTTGTTCATTAATGCTATTCACTATGCAGTACCATTCAAACCCGTATGGAAGGTTCTTTATGATTTACTGCGGGAAAGATGACACGGTACAATCATCAGTTCAGAATTAAAATGGAGCTTAAAACGGTGAAACATGCAAAAATGAACCGGAACATTTATTGTTCTTCCTGATGTCGTACATGTACAAACTCTAAGTAATGAATTTTTTCCTCAAGCAGGATTTTAACCTGCGTTAAATTAGTGTTTGTGTTTAAGCGCCTTGAGGCGACTGTTGTTGTGATTTGGCGCTGTATAAATAAAACTGAATTTGAATTGCATTGTTTCATTTTTTTTTTTTTTTGTTTATTTTTGTTCCTGCAGGTTTCTGTGAATTTAGAGCCACATTTTCTGACACAAGTCAAATTTCCCTCCACTGCACAAAGTGCTGCTTCATTTTCATGTGAACACTCAGAGTGAAGCATAGTTTCTGTTCTCTATTTTGAGGTATTTAAAATGGCATTTCTTAAAGTTGTGTGAGTACACTTTACACATAATCCAGAATAGAGCCGTGCACCTCCGCTTCGCACAGTCAGGTACTCCTCTCCTCCTCGGAGGGCTGTTAACACGGCGACCATCCATCCCGTTCCACTGGAATTCTTGAATGGCACCTGCTGGGATGCTTGAGATCACAGCACACCTGCAGAAGAAGGAGAAGTCACTTTGTCAGCCTGAGAGGATTGACAGAGTTCACCATGTGTGTAATTTAAGAGGCTGCAAACAATATTAGGTTGTGTAAGCTTCCCTTCACTTTATGTATTACATCAAATAAGGCTTTCCTTTGTTTCTTAGCAAAGTCATAGAAACTTGTGTTCATATTTATTTTCTGTGTGGATTTCAGTTCTTTCCCTCTTGATTAACATTTTTGGCTCTGTTATAGCAGTCCTCTTTCTGTTTTTGCCTTTCAGTTTATTTGGATTGGTGCATTAACTTTAAATATGGTTCATATTTATTATTAGTATAAAACTACTGCTATACACTAAACCTGCTGTCATTAGGATAGTAAAATACAGATATCCCAACTAAGCTCTAATTTGTAATTAATATAATTGTAATTGCAGTTTTCAGTCGATGGTGGATTGTTGTTGCCGTCGTCTTAAAGAGAATCTCTGATGTGGATCTCGGCCCCATTGAGTCATTCTGGGTGAGAATGTGAGCTCATACTTTAACAGGAAACACTTCAGATCGAGTCGCCACCGCGGACCGTAAATCTGCCCCAGTCTGCTCGGCTGGCGATAACCACGGAGGTGATTATGTAGGACTCCAGCAGGTTTACTCTCCACCAGGGGTTTGTCTGAGTTGCAGTTTGGGTGCATGATCCATGATCAAAGTGAGATTCACGGTTTCCGTCAGTCGCATTACTTTCTGCCCCAAAGACCTCCCGATCTCCCCCGTAGCGACATGACTCTGTGGCTTTTCCACGTAAAGCCACATTTTCTGTAACAGATATAAACACATTTTTTCAGCTGTGTGTATTTCCTTTGGAGGAATTGATGTCGCTCCAGAATCTGTGTGTTCATTCTGTGATCATTAGCTTGATTTTAAAGTTGAGTTTTTAGCCCTCCAAGTGGTAACACAACAGGGATGACTGTCCCAGCCGGTTGGTATTGATTTTGGTCATGCCTCGACTTTTGTCATCATGTGGTTTTGTTTGTTATTGACGTCCCTCAAGTATCGGATGGAATGCCATGAAAATGTAACAATCTTTAATCTCTCATTAACTTTGATCTTTTCCTTTTGCTCTTGTACAGTTACAGTGTTTACACTTGTTTTGTTTTTTTAAACTCTACTGTTGGATCACCATGACATTTATTACACACATTCACATCTTAGAATTTAAAAAAATAATTTATGCAGTTGCATCTAGCGATCTTTGATACTTACATGCAGGTATTTTTACGTCATACTTACGCCTGCACAGATTAATGCTGCACTGAATCTAAATTTTTTCAAGTACTCTGACTTCTGGAGAATGTCAATAGGAAAAAGTTTTTTGTGTTTATGCTGTAGTAGAGAAACTGTGAACACATGCAGTCAAAAAAATCCTTACTACATTGTTGAAATAAGTAAGATGAAATCTTACACTGAATCCTGCTCACAACAAATGATTTGTCCACAGAGTCAACTCTCAGGCCAATCTATCATTATTAATCACTTTAAATACCATATTCAACATGGAGTTTACTCCCAACAGTTGTCACCTTTGAGAACACCATGAAATATCTGACAAAGTTTGTGTCAACAATACTATTTGACTGGGACTTTAGTTTATTACACTTAATAACAAAAGATGGATATCTGTGTTGATTTCCAAAATAGCATCAGAATCCAAAAGCAGAACCACAACAAACCCGTGACAATGTTACAGATCTGTTCTGCTAAAGGCAGCATTAGTGTGTGACAGGACGTGCCCAGAGTTATCAAACTATTGTACTCCACGTTAATGATTTAAAAAAGTACAACAGAAATCTTACGATAATTTGTTTAACCGGTCAGTGTGGTGTGATTTCAATGGAGGTAAATCTGTGTTTGTGAGAGTTAAAACATTTAAACGTAAAGCAAAAAAATTAGCTTCATGCTGCATCATGAAAAGCCCTCCATCAGCTTTGATGTTTCAAATGCCTCAGGCGACCAGGAATGGAGAACAAAATTATTACAGCTGTTTGAGGGGAGCTGGAGCTGAATGGTTCAACTCTGCTTTTAGATCGTGGCTTGATTTTAGCTGTCAGTTCCTGCACGTCCGATCGGTTGTTGGGGGTGAAAATGTGTGGGTTTCCAATGTAACTGCGTTCACATGAGTAAGGTAAGATAAAATTTGGTGTGAATACACCGTATGGTGGGACCTCTTCTCCAGGTAAAGCACATTCTGTTTTTTTTTTTTGTCTTTCACAGTTTAAACACAACAACCAGAGATGGATATTAACCATGTTATACGCTACAACAACATTGCCAATAAATCATAATGATGAAAAAAATAAAAGTTCAACAAAATGGAAATATAATTTTTTATAATTATTGTTATGAAGTTCAGTTCTATAGGCACTATATATATATATATATATTATAGGCACTGTTTTTAAAAGTGCATCAGATTTTTGGTTTCACTTGTACAGCATCGTCTACAATGCCGTTAAATCAACATGAAGTCCCTTTCAAAATATTTGCATGACCTTTAATCACTCTGGTTAATGTTACACAGTTCAAGGTCACCACATGAAAAGGACTGTAGGCACGCTCTCAGTAACGAAACAGTAAAAAAGGCACAACATTGTAAAACCAGCAGACCGTCTGCTGTATAAGGCATTAACATTTTTTAGAGCATGTACTAGTCAACCAACAAACATGGAAGCACGTCGGCTTTCTACCATTGTTAAATGGTTGTTAAATATGTTAAATTTCTCCTCATGCCTGCCTTTATATTAAGTACACTTTAGTAATACTTTGGAAATAAAATGCAGTTATTAAGTTTTAAATGTCAAAAATGGTCTGAATCAAGAATAATAGTGATGAAATTGAAAGGGGAAGAAGTTTTTTTTAAATGATTTAATTATATTTCATTAATGGGTTACATACAGACTCAGCTTTCTTCAGCAGGTGTAGTGACAGTACAACAAGAGGCTTATGACAGGGAAAAAAAATCAAATTAGCAACAGCAGCAGGAATTAAAACGTTTCCAAACATCTGCTGTAATGCGCAGGGTGAAGCTGCATCACACATGTAAGACGTTGCAGTATCTCATTGTTGCACTGATTTATGACAAGCTGTGTCTGAATGTTGAACTGTTTTTATCTTACAAAGTGCTCTCTGTGAATGAACTATAATTGTGAGCTAAGTATTAGCCTGAAAGCTGGTGTTTCCGTAGTATTTGCACTACTCTGTGCTAAAGTCCCGCAATGCAATCGCTGAAGTGTGTGAGTTGTGTGGGGAATATTGAATGATTTCAAGATTAATTTTTCATCATCATATTAAAAGGTAAGCTATGATTTCTGGTTGATAGGATGATCTGTGAGAGTAAAGATCCCTGTTATAAACCTAATCCAGTCTAGAGCCGTACACCTCGACCTCACACAGACTGAGAAACTCTTCTCGGTCAGGGATCACTATATTCACGTAGCGGCCCTCCATCCCATTGCACGTGAAGTTAGCAGCAGCGCCTCCCGCGATGCCTGTGATCACCGCACACCTGGCAGACAAAACAGAAATGGTTAACTGATTTTTTTTTTTTTCATTCAATTAAAACCCACATTTTGAGAGTTTTTGAGGAGAAACAGATGGATTTCTGTTTCTTCTGATAAATCCATAACTTTTCTCATACATTTCCCAATCAGATGTCCAAGTTATACTTTTCACTGCTCATTAGCGCATTAAATTATTTCATTGCTGCAGCTGGAAACAAAGCTATAAGAGCAATAAGACTGTGTGTGGCAGTTTAATTATTAATGCTACACAGTAAGAGTTCAGATTGGGGTACAGTTACATGCTAGCATTAGCATGCCACCTTTCTTATCACTGCAATTGAAATTATATTATGAAAATAATTTCTGGCATGTTGAAATCAGTTCTGCATTTTAGCATGCTTCAAATTTTACAAGATGAAACCCAAAAATGTTGTTTTGATTGTATCCGGATAGTTATTTATGTATTATGACATATTTCAGTTTTCACTTCACACTACCTGGGATTGTTGTTGCCATTGTTGTCGAGCGAGTTTCCGATGCGGATCTCGGCTCCGTTGAGTCGCTGCGGGTCAGAGTCAATGTTGACTATTTTAACAGAAAACACTTTGTGCGTTTTGCGCAGAGTAAGTCGCCACCAGGGGCTGACGTTGTTGCTTGTGTGAGTGCAGGAGCCCTCTTCCCATTTGCTGTTATGATTTCCATCTACGGCGTTGTACGCGAAGCCAGATTCGTACAGCGAGGACTGCGTGGCTTTTCCCTGAAGTGCGAGATTCTCTCCTGCAAAAAGAAATCGTTTATAAAAAAGGTGCTCGATATTGCAAGGTTAAGTATTTGAGAGAAATCCCCAGTGATCAGATGACCCCCAATAAGTGAGCACTTAGTGACTGTGAAAGGAGGTCAGTAGTCTGAGATTTGGGATAACATGGTACTATGATGATGTGATGGGAGTTTGGGTCCCTGATAGTACTCCTGCTGCAGAGCTTTGGATCAAATGAAGGCTTTTCAAGGAGCTTTTAGAACAACCTGATAATAATTAATTGCAATACTCCGTCCTAAATGCATGGACGGGTTTTCAGCATCACTCTGAGATGAGATGTTTATAATTTTAGCAATATTGTGCAGATTACTGAAAGCATTTCTGCATATTGGTTTAACTTGCACATTGAAGGACGTATCCTGCTCAGAAAGGATGCCAAGAATCTTAGAGAGGCCTTTATGTCTGCAAGACATAACTCTAGTTTAACTAATGTGTTTTTGTTATCTGGCTTCACAGATAAATGTAACTGTTTATCTTCTGCACAGCGGTGAAAATATCTGCTGTCTATTCTAATAATACGACCTAAGGGAATAACTCTTTGTGTGAGAGGAAGACTCCCTGTTTACATGAACAAATTTCAATTGATCAGATAACTCTGATTCTCAACACGTTTTCTCAATGTTGTGATCAGTGGTTGAAAAAAATGCTGATCTTATAGGACAAGCACAGAGATGAGTCCACATTAGCAGATCATTAGCAACCTTCACTATACTGTTTCTGTGCCATGATGTACTCTCAGGTGTACTGAAATTGGATGAAAGTACTTTTTTTTCCTGTAGGTTAATAGCAGTCATTTAACACCTTATTGTATCTGTTACATTAATGGAAAATTTGGGCCAATACCACAGCCTGGTGATGAGGCTGTCCGCATTTATTTCTGTAATATTCTCACCGGTTGGCGCGCGGTATCCGTACACTTCCACCTCGCAGAGTGTGAGAATCCTTCTCGAACCAGGCAGAGTCAGGGTTACGTAACGTCCCTCCACACGATCACTGAAAGTCACAGTGAAGGATTTGCCTGAACCAACTGCACCAATTGTACCAACCCTAACAGAAAGTGTGAGAGAGAAACATAGAATATATATCTTTATTGTCACTTCACACAGTTTACCATGGCAGCATGTTAGAACATGTGATTGTCAGCATGGTAATAATACAGTTAGGTCCATAATTTGTTGGAAATTGCAGCCATCTTTAAACATAGTCTCACATTTTCCGAGGCTGAAATGGACAAACTAACATAATTTTAAATGTAAGGATTGTTTTTAATACTTGGATGAAAATCCTTCGCGCTCAATGACTGCATCAAGTCCAGACCCCGGGGACGACTTAAAAGGCTGCGTTTCCTCTCTTGAGATGCTCCGCCAGGCCTTCACTGCGGCCATCATCGGTTGCTGTTTGTTTGTGGGTCTTTCTGCATTCAGGTTTGCATTTTATAACTGAAGCGCTCTGCTCTATTGAGAACAGGCTTGGCTGTTGAAGAATATCAAATTGTTTTGCCTTGAGAAACTCCCGGGCTGCTTTTGCTGTGCAGCATCCTCCAATCAGTTTTGCAACATTTGGTTGAATCGGGGCAGAGACAGAGTCTCTGTATACCTCAGGATCCATCCTGCTATTTCTATCAGCAGTAACATCATCAAACACTGGTAACATACACTGCCTATAGCATAGCATTGTCTCCATCATGTTTGGCAGGTAATGTGGTATACTGTGGATCATGAGTTGTTTCTCTTCTTCTCCCTATTTTTCTCTTGCCATCATCCTGGTACAACTTAATCCGGGTCTCATCTGTCCAAAGAATCTTTCCAGACGTGTGCAGGCTCTTTCAGATGTTTTGTGGCAAAGTCTAATCTGGTGGTCTTCTTCTTCTTCTTGAGAGTAACCAGTGGTTCGCACCTTGTTGGAAACCCTCTGGTTTTTCCATTCATCAAGGCATCTCTTGATTGTTAACTTGATGATGATACTCGTACCACTTTGAAAGTGTTTTGGACTCAACTACATGTTGTGAAGTTGTTTTTCTCAAACATGGAAATAATTCTGCCATCATGCACTTTAGTTGACTTCCATCTTTCAGGCCTTGTGTTGCTGCTGAGCTGGACAGTGCATTCATTGTTTTTAAGAATGTACCAGATAGCTGATTTGGTTACTAATAAAGTTTTTGCTCTCTCTCTCTGATAGTTTCCTTTTTCTGCCTACCGATGGTCTTTGGGCCTCATATTTAAGTTACAGTGAGAAGCTATAAGGGAACATGCCTCACCTGGCAGGCAGTTTCATTTGAGCCGCTGAAAATGGGGAACTGTGCATAAAAATGTCTGTAAACTGTTAATGCAAAAATTTAAAATCCACTGAAGAGGCAAAACTACAAAAATTGGAGCTTTTGTCCAACAGATACTGGGCCTAACTGTAAAACAAATCCAGACTTGCTCCACAATTAACTGAAATATTTACTCTATAAATCAAGTTCGGATGTATCCCTAAGTAGTACCGTATCTGTAACAAACACCCAGTAGTTATAGAGCAAAAATGATGGCATAGGGAGGAGGTTAGCTTTAATGAAGAGGTTTGCAAACCTCGAGTCTTCAAGGCAGCTGACTGCTGTCAGTTTTCGGCCTGTCGGACTAACTATAAGCGCTCCATAGCCATGCACTTGTTTCTCTTTCTAGAATGACTTCTCTCTTTCATGTATAGTTGTGAGACAAATAAACCCTCTTTGTCTAAAGTAATCGAGTAGTCCTGTAACCTGTGCATTTTCACCTTTATGAGAATGGAACTGATGAACATAGCTGTCAGCTAACATTGTCAGCCTTGCAACAACCTGTCCTGCTTGACAGAAGTAAGCAGACACTGCAAATACAAGACAAACATTTATTTTCACTAACTTTGGGTTTCCTAAACCTTCGCGCTTCAAAGAGTTGCCTACGTGGATGTCGAGCCCGTTCAGCCTTTCGTGACAGCAGTCTCCTCTGTTGGTGATGGTGACAGAAGTGATGATGTAGGACTCGTGCAGATTCACTCTCCACCACGGGTTGGACTCTTCCGTAGTGTGGGTGCATGAGCTGTCCATGAAGTTAGAATTATGGTTTCCATCAATTGCATTGTGGGCAGATGCCCGGAAGTTGTCTGAAGAGGTCGACTGGGCCGCTGTACCGCGCAAGGCCACGTTTTCTGTGAATTCGGGGATTAGAATGGATATAAAAGGCGTCATGAAAGGAAACACATACAAACAGCAGAAAAGGACATAAGCTTCCATCAGCTGGGCAACGACTTACTGGGCTATAGTACGACTTTCAGAAAGGACAACATAAAATGTAAATTAGTATGCAGAAGACAATTCTAAAAAGCAAAAATATACTGTGTATCAATTAATTATTGACACTTGGTGCCAGAGCTGTGAAGTTGCCCAAAGCTAGGCGGCTTGGAGATGATCCATAACAACAATACTTCAAGCAGTCCAGACAGTCAGATTATGAAGATGGATCATCTGATGTTCTGTCTTTTGAAAAAGCAGGTCAGCATAATTCTCTTAGTAGATTCTCACAAACCAATTACTCTGAATCTGACAGCAATTAATGTTCTGCTTCCTTCTGCACATCCAGCTAGTTTGCTGTTGTTATTTTTTGTAATTAAGTCGCCCTTCTCTGGATGAATCCTGCACTTAATCTCTCAGTTTGTTCAGAGATCACGCAGTTTCTGATCAAATATTTCACTCCTCTATCAGAACACATCAGTTCTTTTCCTGCTTATGCAGATATAAAAAAAACCTCATGGATAATACTAATACTTTGTTGCAAGTAACAAACTGTCTGTGTTGTCAGTGTTTGCTCATTTGTGCCACTCAGGTAGATTACGTTGGTTATCATAGAAATAAACTGTCGCACATTACTTGTAGATCACCCACACAGCGATCCAAACCCGCAGGTGATTTATTTTCATTTATTTATTAATTTATTTGTGGCCTTGTGTTAATTTGCCACATATAATCCCTCCCCGCATTATGCTTAGTGCAATCTTCAATGATTTTGCTACACCACGTTGTCATATTTAAGGCATTACTGTCACGTCACACTTACGATAGGTGGAAGTCGAGCTCGTTCTTATGAGGAGCAGCAGAATGAAAATACTCGGTTTCATCATTCTGGTTGAGAAAGATGATATCTGTTGAGAATGAACAATATTTATTCCTTTCCAGTTCTAGGATCATTTAAGCCCCACCGATTGAAATCATAAAATCACATAACGCTAATTTCTTCAGCAATTATTCTGCAGAATCTGGTCGGTGAGAGTCAAAGGCTGACTAAAACCTTCTAGGGTCCCTCCTTAAATCATAAGAAGTGATCCACTCTGGACACTAACTGAAACTAAACTGAATTAAAAACAAAAAAAACGCTACTTAGAAAATACAAAACTATCATAACTTTGGTACCGAGGTCGTCTGTTTGAAGAAATGAAAGAAAGAAAAGTGGTACCTGAAGATCCGGACAAAGCGGTGATGATTCGGTGAAGCAGAAACAGAAAAGCTGCCTGCTGATGATATTTCACACCAAACCAATCATCAGAATTTCTGTCACATTCGTCTTCAACGCTGTCTAATCACTCCCCGATGGCTTGTTCCCGTGCATGCATGTTTCACTTCCACACTCATGACCTAAATTTCTATTTGTATTCAGATGTTTTGCTGGATATTTTGCAACATCCTTTTCTTTATTACTCAAGATTGCATTTGCATCCTACACTGCTGCTCAGAGGTTTGGGGCCACTTTGAGTTTCAGAAAACAGACCAATGATTGTTTCTGTTATTCTACATCACAGACATTAAATTGGTGCACTTGTTCCATTGAAACCATGAAATTAATACAAAAAAAGCTTCATACAAAAAATCACTCTAAAAAAGAAATTGCGACACTTGAAGTGCTTTTGTTTTGTTTTGTTTTTTGGTTGTTGTGTTAACAGAGTTTAAATGTGCACTACCTGAGACATGGTTAAAAAAAAATCCGACAACTTTAAAGGTATCAAATTTCAACCCTGTGAACTTCAGGTTATTGTACAAAAAGTCTAAATGCTGATTTTGCATGAAATGATCCAAAGGTTGTGGCAATGGGGCAAAACTTATGGTGGGTAGAATTTGTGGGCTTCATTGCCCACTCATTTTGTTACCCGTCTCATGCAGCTGACTGCTGTGCATGCTGTACATGTGCCAAACTTTGGCACCTTCAGCACTGTTTTTGATGAAAATCTGTGGATTTTGTTCTAGATTGGGAATTGGGAATAGTAGAAAAGATGTATGTGATCAAAGCTCTGATCTACCGTAAATTCCGGACTATAAGCCGCTACTTTTTTCACGCGCTTTGAACCCTGCGGCTTATAATATGATGCGGCTAATATATAGATTTTTTCG
>JAVDPK010017947.1:0-11483 GCA_034780415.1 Cichlasoma orientale | reverse complement strand
TATCCGTAGTTTCAGGTGCTGCACATCTCGTATCTTCAGAGCATAGACAACTGCCTTCAGATGACCCCAAAGTCTAAGGGGGGGGGGGGGGGTCACATCGGGAGACCTTGGGGGCCATTGGGTGTGTGAAGAGTGGGAGTTTTCCCCCTCCCATATACTAATGTGTCATAAACAGGAAGTTAATATCACCTACCATTCCCATTTGATTAAGGTGCATCCATATAAATGGCCCACCCTGTAGATTTGTATTATCTCAGGCTTTAGTTTAAATACATAACTGGTCTGTACAGTGAACCATTAGCTGTTGCATCGTGTGTGATTTTACTGGCAGGTTTGACTGAAAAACCCTCCATGTTGCACAATTAGATATCCTTTCCTCTCTATAACCACGTGGCCCACTGGCAACAGTGCTGAGCTATTGTATGCGACTGAAAAGGCTGCATTTGTTTTGTCATTGCCAATATTCTTAAATTGCAGCCTTGGGTATAGTGATTACATCTTGCAGACATACATTATTGTTTGGAGAGAGATTGTTCTCAGCTGGCAGGATAAAAACCAGGCACGGGAGTTCACGGATGTTAGAGATGCAGGAGCGTTTACCAGAGCGTGCACTGAGCCGCTGAGTGGGAGGTGTTCAGATCTTTTACTTATGTAAAAGCAGCAATAGCAGTTTGAAAATACTGTGCAGCAAGTAGACGTCCCACTTCAGGACATCTCAATGCTGGACTGAACTGAGAGGAGGTGTTGGCATCAAAATGTAATTATAGCACCAAAAGTAAAAGTACTCATTATGAGAAAAGCCCTCAGTGCAGTTTTTTTTTTTTTTAGCATATTATGTGATAATATACCGTAGCCTGTTAGATTATACTGTGCTCGAGCACTTCCGACATCCAGTTCGTTTGCCTGGTGTGATTGTGGTGCAGCATGCCTTCCTCTGCTCGGAGAGGTGGACCTGGGCATGATGCACATCTGGTGTGATTTAAAAAAAAGAAAAAGCAACAGAACTCCAATTCTTCCTCAAAGACAGCTGCCTCTGTGAAGCTCAGCTGAAAATCACTGTTAAATTATTCACAAATCTATAAGGCATGTGAGAGGACTGTGTCTCTGTGCTTTCAAGTAACAGCCACAAAATACATAAAATCATGAAGCTCATTGTGCTCTGCGAGAGCGCTTGTCTTCAAAAGCACGTGTGTGCGCATGAGCGCGAGCGAGAGAAGAGTTGAAAGGCCTTTAAGTTCAGAATAAAGAAAAGACGGAGTAATGGGGTAAAATTTACAGAACAAAAGAGAACAAGTGAAACGTACTCAGACCTGGAACATAATGTGCAAGCCGGCGGGGGAGCGGGAAAATCGTGGTTGGGAAGTCATGCCTAGTGTGTGTGTGTGTGTGTGTGTGTGTGTGCCCTCCATTTAAAGGTTGTTAAAGGTCAGGAGGTCGAGGATGTTAACGGCGAAGATCCCAGTGTGGTGAACGTAAACGTTTCCAAACGCTTGTCTCGTTAGTTTAAAACTAACTGTGAGTTAGCAGCACACAGGTTTGGTTATGTATAGGCGGCGCAGCTCAGTCCAGGTGATAATTCTAGAATGTGTAATCAATAAGGAGGCACCGGCCTCTCTGCAGGAGAGATAAATATGCATTAGTGCTGATTACAGAATTACCTGCAGCTGTTAGCGCAGCGCTCAGGCTGCCAGCCAGACCACCCCCCCGAAATAATGTCGCGGCTTTAGCATCCTCAGTTTCAGAATCCATTCAGATCACCCCTTTCTATGTAAGCAAGTCTGCCGTTCTGTACCAGTTAAGATTTGACTTTTTATTGGCTTCATGAACGTGCGATGGAGCCAATAAGCTTGCAGCAGGTTAAACAGCACATTATGATCAGATATGGCATTGTAACCTTTTTCCTGACAGAGGGTTTTGGCTCATTTAATAAAATGCAGATGTGTGACCGATAGCATTAATGCTGGTTCCGTTCCATTTAGATGTACCTGTAAATAGTACTCGTGAGCCACTGTACGCCACAGCAGAGCTCAGGCGCCGCAGCAGCCAGACCGAATGCGACTGTTATTAATCTCATGAACTGAACATGCGTCAAAATGTCTGCTGTGATCGAGTTCTGCGTCCACACCAATATAAGCACTGTGGAGGCCTTTAATGAGAGTGTGGGCGCAGTGGGGAAAATAAGTATTAAGGTGGCATTTTGTCATGGTTATCTTGTCAGGGCATATTGTAGTTATCTAAGCAAAATATGAAGCTACAGAAAATTGACTCTTTACGTTTGTTTTTTGCCTTTTCGTGACAAAGTGGATTCACCTTTCTTTTTATTTTACAGTAAAATCAATACGAGTAGAGCCAGAGAGCCAAACACACTGCGTCATCTGAGCAGAGAGAGCCGGGTGCAGGAGGCAGCATCGTGTGTTGCCTCTGGCTGTGTGAGACTATTGGATTCTGGTAATACAGCTCAGGATGCTGTCCCTAAGGATCAGTGCTGATGCTGCCACTGTTAGGGAGGGGGGGGGGGAGCTGGACGTTTCTTACTTGCTCTTTTCCAAATAACGAAAACCTAATGCACAGCAGGCAAATGCAGATGTCCTCTCTGAAGGAATGTCGGTGTATTCGTGTTTTTATTCTGTTATTCTGTCTGCAGAGGACAACCAAACGCTTTTGATTGGCTGTGCCCAGATCTTCTGTGTAGATGCAGAAATACTGATGCTGGTGCTCCTCTGCCTAAGACATTTTAGGGATTACTGTAAATACAAATATTTTGGCCTTCTCCTGTCAGTGACCATGAACAAGGATCTTAAAAAAAAAGTGACCTACATTAGCATTTCTTTCTTTCTTTCTTTTCATCTTTACCTGTAATTTGGCAAAAAGTGAAAACTAGGCTGCAGGATTTCCTGCACTATTTTGTAGTGGAAGCCCCTCTTAAAAATAAGGACATCATCAGATGCCAGAAGACTGTATTAAACCTTAATGAAATATATACACTGATAAGTCTGCATGTTAAACCCACCTGCCTTATATTGTATAGGCCTGCCTTGTGCTGCCAAAACGCCTCTTGACTCATCAGGGCAAGCTGTCGCTTCTGGCACCAGGACATTAGAAGTGGATTCTTTGGGGCCCGTAGCTTATAAGCATGGAGTCTCTGGCAGTTGGGCTTGTTCAAGTGCATCCTTCACATATTCAGACTGGAATCTGGAGAATTTGCACTATTTCTCAAGTTGCTCTTCAGCACTGCTGTCAGTGTGAGAAGTAAATTTTTACTTAATGCCCCCTAAAAATCTTTTCTTTTTTTCAGTGGCATCTTTTTATCGTGCTCAGTAAAGTTCACGTGCACTCGAGTGACGTCACTGTCGGTTGTAGTTACAGGCTCAGCAAAGTGCACTTCAGACCACACTTATGATGCCAGGTCAAAGCTAATGGAGGCTAATTAATAACCAGTGCCTTTCACCCTGGTCTTAAGTCCATTTAAAAAAGTTTTTGAATAGCTTCCTTCGTGGATTTGTGTAGCTTGTAGTAATCATACACAGAAGAGCTCCACCTCACCCTGTGGATCCAGGCATGATTGAAGGATCTAATAAGCAGTCATTCTTCTTCTGTAGTTCCAGCCTCACCCACAAATCTCCCAAAACCCTTTTGTGCATTGATTGCAGCTGCACAACCTCGACCTCGTGAGTTTCCTCTGCTGCCTCTCGTTTGCTCCGGCTTGCATCGACTGGACCGGCTGCAACCGATTTCCTGATATTAAACAGTTGCGCAGCTGACGACTCCAAACAAGTTGTTGGATGAATCTAAATTAAGTCAAGTCAGTCACAGACGAGCTCAGAGCTGTGGAAGCATGTGGAAGGGGATCAGATGTTGGCAGCAGGTTGGTGCTGACTAAAGGTAGCTCAGCAAACATTTCTGTGTTTGCCCAGGTGCTGTATAGCACTTACAAGGTAATATGATATAGCTATCTTTTATATTTATAATATCACGTAGTGTATGCTAAGTAATAAAGTTAAAAGGCGAAGAAAAATAGGCTTAAACGAGAACAAATCACAGCTTTGGGTGAGGATTTAGCTCAGGCACTGGATTTACTTAAGACTTCATAAACTGCAGCTTTTGAAGGAAGCTAATGTATTTTTATGCGTCTCATCAGTTCATTCTCCAGTTTAAACACAGGGAAAAGGAGAGGTAACTGCCTCTAAACCAGGTGCTGATTGTTAGTGTGTCTTGTGTGAAAGCATCTGTTAAAGGCTGGATGCACCATTTTCTCACTTGAACACACTTGTGGCAGATATGACACAGCCCATTGGTCAGCCCTGATGAAAACGGGGGCGGCTCGTGTGTGTGCGCGCGCGTTTGCTCTCGTGCGGCGGGTTTGTGTGTGTGCGCACTAATGTCCTGTTGGTGGCTTTTCATTAGGCTACATGCTTATGTGTGTGTTTGGAAAATGACTGAAGACAATAAACGGAGCTTAGCGTGCAACAGGTGTAGCACTCAGTTGGAACCGATTTGCTGCTATCAGCTAAGGCAGTAGTGCCTCCAGCATCAGCTTCTTTTGAGACCTCCATAGATTTACAGAGAAAAGCCACCGCCAGATAGCAGTATGTCGAAAACGCAGTGCTGAACATTGAGCTTATTTAATTGTTGTGTTTGGGGGGGGGGGGGGCGATTGGAAGCGCTTGTCCAATTCTAGCAGGGAACAAAGCCAACATTGTTATCGCCTGTACCCAGACCTGCTTGCCAATATACCTGCTTTCTTTCAGTTTCAGGGAGGGAAAGGGGTGGAGAGGGGGTGAGGCTGGGGTGACAATGACAAACAAACCAGTTACATTTTTCCTTCCTTCTCTTTGTGTGTTGCTTTGTTGCCGCCCCACGCTCAGTCAAAGGCAGCAGTATTAAGCTTATGCTGCTGTTGTGATTGGGGGCTTGTTTTCCTGTTATCAAGAAAAGAATACCAGGGAAGGTTTACCTCCATCTCTCATAGTTCATCACTCCATCACCCCTCCCTCTCTTTCTCCCACTTTTTTTTTTTTTTTTAGTCTCTAACTGCTCTCTGGTTTCTTGTTTATGTGGCAATGAGAACACACTCCACTGATTCAGCCCTTTCCTGATAAAACAGGAGGCAGAAGGTATGGCTACTATCACTCTGCCTTCTGGCTCACACTGATTACAGAATGGAGAAAAAGCTTCTTCTTTTTTTTTTCTTTTTTTTTTTTAAATGATTAATACAGTCATTGTAAGTTTGTTGCAAAAATATAAGCTATTTTGTCTTCACTTTGACTACAAATTTAAACAGTTTTGCTGTCCGATATCTTGATTTTTCTATTTTATTTCAAATTATCAGTCCTCCTCATCTGCCTCATTTCTTGCAGTTTACACCAGCCCGTCATTTTTATCATTTGAGGGACTCAAACCCAATCACTGTCAGGGACAACACTACCTACTTATTTCCACATCTACATGTAACCAGCTTCCAGCCTATCGGGAGAAGGAAGTGAAGACAAAAGATGAATGGTTAACATGTATCTTTTTGCAGATATGTATCTATGCAGATATTTGATTGATACAGTATCAATCTACCCTTCCCATCTCACACTCCAAAAAATTATAGGAAAAGAAAGTGGGACCTTTTTTATATATATATTCAACATAAATGTCTACATAAAATAGAACATTCCAACATTTACAAAATCCTTTCCTGCTGTAACTGTATATTTACTAGAATATTTCATAAATGCTGTTGTAGACTAATAGAAGTGTAGCTAGCCGTGGCTACTCCGTCAGCATTTAGAGGCACGTAGGTTTTTGTGGGTCTGTGTCTGTAACTCATGTCACAGACGTTGAATTGCAGGAAGCATTATCTCAGCGTCAGCAGGAGCAGAGGACTTATTGTTAAGGCTGCATGAATGATGAATACACACAGTTTGTATATTTCTCTTGTAGCATATGCTGTGGAACTATTCAGATACCATCTGACTTCCTCTATCTTCCCTCTCGTTTTTTTTTTCCCTTTTCAATCTATCGCTCTGTTTTGTTTTGTTTTTTCTCTTTCTCATCATCTTCTCTCATTTTCTCCACACTGTCGGTGCAGTGAAATGGCCCATTGTAAAAGAGCAGACTGTGTGCGTCTGAGACATTAGCTGCTGATTTAGTGGGACATTAGTTTGATAGATGGCTAGGCAGAAAACTCCCAACAACAGTTGATTTGCATCCAGAGAAACTTGAGGCTTGAGACTGAACAGCGTTAAGCACCCTCTTGTTTACGTTCTGCGTCTGATGATCGCTTCCACCACACTGTTTGGCACAAGATGGAACTCGAGACCTCTGCAGTTTCAAATTGAGCAACAGCAAAGCACCTCAACTCACTGTGTCCTGTTTGACTTTATGATTGCTGCTGTGAGTGTTTCTTGCTTCTTTACCAAACATATTATAAAGACATTGTTTTGTACATATACGCAGAGTTTATGAGGCCAAAAACCAGAGCAAGGAGCAAAGCTGTATTTAAAAGATGGGCATAGCTGCATGAAGTTCTGTTTTTAACCGGATTTGGCATTTTTGGCTGTCGCTGTCTTGGAGCTTTGAAGGTTTTGAATCTGACAGAAAAACCGATGACTGTGCACATTCATAGAGTAGTGATTTGTTGCAAGCATGCATTGCTTATTGTCCAAGTCTTAACAGGTCCATAATTAATAAAATAAGCATGCAGTTGTATTGAAACTAGCAGCAGGGTTCTATTTTTCAGACTTTTACGCAAATGCGCATGTTCTCAGATCTCGTGATGTCACCTCTTCTGCTTAAACTGCCTGGCTTAATATCATCAAACATGATGGAGGGGTGGAGCAGAGGTGAAGACGTAGCCCATTAAATTTTGTTATACACCCGGATCGCTTTCTTTAAAATTGTTACATACAGCATTGGCCTTGGCAAAACACTGCACCCTCCGAGCGTCCTTCTGTTTAATGCTAATTCACCCCATTAGCCTCTTTATCTGACTGCCAATGTGACTTCCACTTTCAGTTGACTGAATACAAACACACGCGCACACACAGATGGCATTCCCACCCCACCCCCGTCTCTCTTTCAGTATCCATCACTTTTTTTTATTCATATATACATAGATATTTTCTTTTTTTTCTCAGACGCGTCTATTCTCGATCTCATTTTCCTTCATCTCTGCCTCCTTCCATCTTTCTTGATATCGCTCTCCTTCCTGTCCATCTCTCTCTGTAACAAACGACAGTGCAGAATGGATGTCCCCTTCATTTGCACCGGTATAATGTTCTGATGAAAAATGAAGTGATCCCTCCAGACAGATTAGTCATCAGTGAGGGGACCTCTGCAGGAGAGTTGTGTGGGCGTGTGCGTGCATGTGCGCGCACGCGTGTGTGTGAGACATAAATTACTCTCCCGGAGCCCTTCTGTTTGAGTATGCAATATTTCAGCATATATTATTGGAGGGCTACGATCTGTTTTTGTATTAAGATCTCTGAACCGTTGTTCAGTCCTCAATAACTGACGCTGATCGTGAACTTTGATGAGCTTGAACCATCCTAGTTTATCTTTGCTCATCCATTTAGTGCAGGCAGACTTTCACAGTCACGACTCCAGCTGAAAAATATCCTTTTTTTTTTTTTTTTCCTCCTTCTTATGAAATGACCCCGGTCATTACCTACTGTAGAGCATCCCAGTCACTCTGGTGACACTGAAATAATTAATAGATGGGAGTACGTTCCCTTCTCACGAGCCGATGATGGCGCTGTAGGGTAGGGGTTCAAGGGAATTCTTCTCTTATACCAGCATCAGAGTAAAGTTTGCTGATTAAGGTCAAACAAATGTTCACTACTGGATTAAATTTTGTTGAAAATGTGTTTTTAAAGGTCTGGGTTATAGCATAACAATATGTAAGTATTGCTTTATACAGCGATCACTTGGGAAGCCTGGTTTTGATCACATATGTCTGCATGTCTTATGAATATTAGTTGCAAACAGTTTGTAATTGGAAAAATTAAAAAAGGTTTTAATTTAAAATCAGATTCAAATGTTGGACATTTAATTGTTTTTGCAGTTTTGAAGGACTCTGCATAAATATCTGCATTATCAACAAGACTAAAAGTCTACTGCACTGAGAGCAGCTCTGTTAGACTGTACTTAGGCACAGTGCCCTGAGCTAAATGGCGGATGCTCACAGTGACAATCGGTAGTTATGCAGGTGTTTGGGCATAAATCAATGGATGAGTAAAACCTCAGATCTGATTACACAAATTAAATGTCAGAAGTTGATTAAAGTTATTAAAATTCACCCGGCGGGGAGGACACGAACGTCTGTACCAATTTTTTTGGATCTGAGTAAAATCTGAAATGTGAATCTCATGGTAACACTGGAGGAGAATTTAGGAGATCAGCGTCACGCAAACAAGAATCCCGGTTTGTGTAATGGGGACGGAGGATTAGATCAGTCTTACTGGAACGTGAAGAAATCTTGGCCACGTGTACAATAACTGGGATTCTGATCTGCTTTCTGTGATTATGGATATGACAAAGACTTCAGACTGGTGCAGTAACGGCAGAGCTGGTGAATGAATAATAAAGACACATGTGTTGTATATAGAAATAATTTGGTTTGCTGATGTAGACAGATTTACATTGTGGAGAAACTCAAAATAAAAGTCAGGACTGTGTTTTTCAGCTGCTACAGTTGAAACTAGAAGAGGTCGTCATGTTTCGAGGCTGATGGTGCATTTTTTTAAACAATTCTGAGTTTCAGGGAGGAATAAATGTTTTAGTCAGGCATTAATTTTATACTGTGGCAGCTAAAGCGTGGCTTTTTTTTTTTTCTTCTTAAGGACAGAAACAGCATCTTCTGTGGTCGCAGGCTAAAGTCTCATACTGATGAGGCATTAGCATGTGTAGTTTTATTTTAGGTAACTTTCAGAAAACAATATGTTGGGTTAAATGTTTTTGTTTGAGGCAAAAAATGTGCAATTCATGAGGGAATTTCCTGGAGTCAATTTCTTTTTCCTCATTCTGCACCCGCATTAGCATCTCGATGCTAATGCGGGTGCAGCCACATCTCATCTCGATGCTAATGCGGCTGCAGAAACACTACAGGTCATGAAGTGGTGTGGTTTCGAGTTGCTTTAGCAATATGCGAGAATGTTAAAGTGTCTCTGAGAGTATTTTGAGGTTATAGAACACCATTAAAGCGAGAATACAACTTATTCAGGCAGTGTCGAATTTTACTCCACTAAAAATGAATGACCAATAATTTATACCCACACATGAGAGCCATGTTTCCTTGCCCTCATAGGGAACATGGTTAAGTCGGTAAGGTCTTTAGGCTTGCACCGCGTGCACAATGGCAGATCCAACAAAACATTAACATCAGCATAAACTGCCTCTTGTCACCGTGTGCAGCAAAATTAAAATATTAGTTCATGTCATATTCCTGCAGCATTGGTTGCTTTTCTATACTGTTGCCAGGCAGCCATCTGTTGTCACACTGACTTAAACTGAAAGAGGACCGAGTAAGTTTATTAGATCAGTTTACTTTGATCAAAGAAGGAAAGAACGCGTGTCAAATATCCTTGTCCTTCGAAATGGAATGTAAGATAATCTAATTCAGCTTGAATGAATTCAGGCCTGAATTTGCATACAAACAGATCCGGAGAAATGGATGATGCAGTGACAGCAGCTGCACAGCACGAGGAATGTCACAGGTCAGCCGTACCTGAGACCCCGCTGCAGACCTTGTTAAATATATTTCCACACTTCACAAATGAAGACTAGCCTGCGAAACGTAAAGTGGAGAAAGTATGTGCTGGTAGTCCATTACTGGATCGCTCCGGTTCTGACTCTGGCCCAGCTGACACAGCTAAATAGAACAAAATAGCTCCACAGCGTTTGAAATACTAATTCAAAACTGCATTTTAGAAACTAGTGTTGCTGTGCTAGAAATGCATTAGTTAAAACAGACAAGCTAAAACAGACAAGCTAAATGCGTGCGGGTCAAATGGATAACTGGACTTTTTGCTACCAATATTGATCATATCTGGTGCATTCAAGGTTCCTCCTACTCTCTGGTTTTGTCTATTTTAAACCAAAATACAGAGCAATGTGAAATCAAGCTCTGCTGACGTGAACGTGCCTGTGGCAGCATGCACTGCGCTATTTAATAAAATGATGGATTAAAAATATATGAAAAGAGAGCAGCCTCACTCCCAGTACAGCACGACATAATTCTAAGATCAGAGTGGAGTCATAAAAGGGGAGGGGGGGGGGTGCTTTGAATATAAAGTTCTTTTTTTTTTAACCTGTTTTATATTATTTGCCCTTAAATCATGTGTGCATGTACTACGAGCTACTAAAAGAGCAAACTGTTGGAGCTTGTTAGCAGTACAACACGTGAATATGTGTCACAGTCAGTGTTAATGTGCTGCACAACACAACAATGATTGCTCGTGAGTGCATAATTTCTTTATCAAAGTTGTGAAAGCCTACCTGCCCACTCTGCTTAGATTGTTGCCGTTATTTGTACTGTGCAGGGCGAACTCTGGGCTCCCCACCTAACGCTGGAGCTGCTCTCCCTCCTCTGACACTGAAGCTGTGGGGCACACAGCGCTCGCCCTCATCTGATACTTATTTTCCAGAGTTTGTCTGTAAATCCATCTGATGTGTTTATTGTGCTGTCTTTGAACGTAGCCTTACTGTTTTTTCGTTTCATTTTTCTCTCACTTGTACTGATTGTAATTTGCCACCTAATTCATCAGTTAGAACAAATGCTTTTGATATTTTATTACAAAGGGCTGCAGGAGAATCCTTCTCAGCCTAGATAACAGGTGCTTTCTGAGCTGTGAGCAGGTGATAACATTTCCAATTTTGCAAGAACTGTTAAGCCACCACTTCTGCTGTGTCTCTCTCTCTCTCTCTTTTCTGTCTCTTTCTAGTCAAGGCAACCATTCTGAACTACCAGAGTCCTACCACTGGGCTTTTCCCAGTAAATACATGCTCTACCTGCAAAGAGGCAAAGGTCCGGGACTCCCTGTACTGTGCTGCTGCTGCCTGGGCCTTGGCAATGGCATATCGGTTAGTATGAAAAATGCACACTGCACAATAAACTGAGTGAAATGTTTGTGGGGGTTTTTTTGTTTGTTTGTTTGTTTTTTGGTAAGTAAACAAGTGTCTCTTTCTGCAACTTGCATGGACTTATGAAGCTGGGAACCTGTTAGTTTTGGCTGTGTGGTAAAGAGAGCTCATTGTACTGTTACAAAACTCACACAAAAGCTCCATAGCCTTGACAAAAACCTGGTAAGAAAAGGACTGGTGTGTGGGTATAGGTACTGTATGGGTGCACGTTCAAGACAATCTTGGATAATGGGTTTGGCCTGGTTTGCTACAATCTAGCCCAGTTGTGCACATAGTCCTTCAAATTTTGTAGACCAGCTGCTGCAATCTGGACATTGTTGGAGTTCCAAGGAAGCTCACTGGATGCTTAAAAATTC
>JAVDPK010017946.1:0-11486 GCA_034780415.1 Cichlasoma orientale | reverse complement strand
TTAAAATTATCAACATACAGTGGGCTGAATTAAAAGACCCCCCCCCCCCCCCAAAAAAAAAAATCAAAGTGAAAAAATAATGTGGCAGACTAGCCCATTTTGGTGAAATTTCATTGCAGCAACTCAAAACTCAGTATGGCTCCCACGTCAGACGATAGATGGTGTCCTGGGGGATCTCCTCCCAGAGCTGGACCAGGGCATCCCTGAGCTCCTGGACAGTCTGAGGTGCAACCTCAACCAAAAAATAATGTCTCAGAGGTGTTCTATTGGATTTAGGTCAGGTGAGCATGGGGGCCAGTCAATGGTATCAATTCCTTCATCCTCCAGGAACAGCTTGCATACTCTTGCCACATGAGGCCATGCATGAAATCCTTGGACCCATTGTGCACCGGGTCCAAGGATTCCTCCCGATACCTAATGGCAGTCAGGGTGCTGTTGCTAGCCTGTAGAGGTCAGTGTGTCCTTCCATGCCTCCCCAGAACGTCACTGACCCACCACCGTTCTGAATGATGTGGAGAATGTTATGAGGCAGCATAACATTGTCCATAGCTTCTCCAGAACCTTTCACATCTGTCAAATGTACTCAGGATGAACCTGCTCACACAAAGCACAGGACACCAGAATACCAAATTGCCATTTGCCATAGAATACTAATTCTGGTATTCTATGGCAAATGGCAATTTGGCTCCATGGTCCTAGCCAGTGAGCACAGGGCCCACTTGAGGATGTTGGGCCCTCAGGCCACCCTCATTGATAGGTTCAAGTCATTTTAAAAAACAAGGAACAAACGCACAACTTTCATTTTTTACTTGCAAGGTGAAACCGTCCTCTGTGGGATGTGTGTGTGTGTGTGTGTGTGTGTGTGTGTGTGTGTGTGTGTGTGTGTGTGTGTGTGTGTGTTGTGACTGGGACAGCATGTGAACATTGAAAGTATCACAAGCATATCCCCATCAGAATAAAAGAAACAACAGTCATATATAAAAACAGCTCATCAACTGATGAAAGGCAGAAGATATGATAACGTATATGAACCAAAATAAAAGTTTATACAATGATTCCAACACTCATGAAGTCTGTGTCTGATTGTTTGGGATGGCTGTAGATCAGGAGGTAGAGCAGGCCATGTACTACTAATTGGAAGGTTGGTGGTTCAATTCCTAGCTGCTCCAGTCTGCATGCAAAAGTATCCTAGAGCGAGACCCCAAGTTGCTCCTGATGTGTTCATTGGAGTGTGAACATGTGCATGTAACAAAGCATTTAGATGCACATGCAGAAAGTGGATGTATGAATGTGTGTCAGTGGGTGAATCAAACACGCTATACAAAGTGCTCTGAGTGCCCAATTAGAGCAGAAAAGCACTATATAGAACCAGTCTATTTATCATTTGTTTGGTCAGAGACATTCACGCCAGTGGCTGCTGGAGATCATTTTGTAGCTCTGGCAGTGCTCATCCTGTTCCTCCTTGCACAAAGGAGCAGAAACCAGTCCTGCTGATGGGGTAAGGGACCTGTCCAGCTCTCCTAGACTGTCTGTCTCCTGGAATCTCCTCCATGCTTCTGAGACTGTGCTGGGAGACACAACCTTCTGGCAATGGCACGTATATGTGCCATCCTGGAGGAGTTGGACTACCTGTTCAACCTCCGTAGGGTCCAGGTATGACCTCATGCTACCAGTTGTGACACTGACCCTAGCTGAATGCAAAACCAGTGAAAAAACAGTTAGAAAAGACGAGGCCACGTGTCAGTGGCCTCTGCAGTGGAAAATTTGTGTTTCAACTCAAATATCCTCTGTGTACCACTGTGGGCATGTAATTGTAATTTTCTTGTACAAAGACTGAGTGTGAGAAGATGAGAAATCAACTAAAATGTAAGACATGTCAAAGGTTAATAAAACTGCTGGTTCTGCATGTCATCTGCAAAGATCATACTAAATGGTAAATGGACTAGTTCTTACATAATGCTTTTCAACTCTGGCTCAGCACTCAAAGTGCTTTGTACAACACATTTGCATTTACCCATTCACACAAGCACTTCCTAAAGTAATCCACTCCTATACGTCACCCTGTGTTCCTCCCTCGTGAAATATGTGCTCACCACAACCATGTCCATTCTTTTTGCTAAATCTGCTACCAACTGTCCTTCTCTCCGTAACACCGTGCCTACCTAACACCTAAGCACCCCCCCCCCCCAAAAAAAACCCCTCTCTATCACTTTAAAACGTTAAAACGACACACAGACTATTTACACTAACTGTGAGTGAAGGACTCAGATCCCTTTAGTTTTTGCTGGACACGATCGTTATTGACAAAAGCTCAATTTATGTCCAGACTAATATACCCCATGTACTCTTTACCCCTTTCCACAAAAACCATAAAAGAAATAAACTCCCTCATTTTCAATTTCATTTGGAGAAATAAACATCATTATATTAGAAAAGCTGACATGATCAAAAGTTATGAAGAAGGAGGAATAAAAGCGATTGATTGTGAAACCATCAATGGTGTACTAACGCTAAGATGTCTTCAGTCTTTTTTAAGATGTAGTGAGGATATTTGGTTCTCTTTACCTAAGTTTGTCTTTAAGAAATTAGGTGGTATAGATTTCCTCTTGAAATGTGACTTTGAGGTTTCTAAGTTACCAGTGAAACTTTCTGCCTTCCATCAACAAGTTCGGTTCTACTGGGAAATGATTTACAAACATAACTTTAGTCCACACAATGCCCCGCTGTGGAACAATAGGGTGATTCTATGGAGAAGAAAATCAATATTCATGGAAGGATGGATGAAAAAACGAATTTGGTCCATTGTTCATTTGATAAATGATAAAGGGGGTGTATTAAAGTATGAGGAATTTAGTAACAAATATAAAATAGTCTGTACTCCTGATAGTTACAGAAATGTAGTTGACAAGATTCCAATTGCAATGATTAATCTAATCAGAAATAACTTAGATCAGACCCCAACCCCGAGATTTGCATAAAGCAATTATCAATGACATAAACTTTGTAGAGAAAAAATGCAATAACCTCTTTTTGAGAAAACTTTTAATTGATGAGGTTTATCCTGGATCCTCTAAAAGAACATACTATTTAAAAAACTTTAACAAACAAGAAATTTGATCCATCAGAACAAAATTTCTGAAATTTACAATCCTTCCTAAAGTTAAAGAAATACACTTTAAAATTTTTAATGAAATGTATCCTTCTCAAGAATTTATAGAAATAATATTTAAATTTGAAATGGAGAAATGTTATTTTTGCAAATCATCGTGAGAATCAACAGAACATTTGTTTTTTGAATGTGAGGTTGTTTTTGGAAGGAAATACATAATTGATTGTGTTCTAAGTCTCTTCATATAGATACTGTTTCCTGGAAGGGAATCAAATATGGAGTAATAAAAAAGCTGAATATGTGATAAATAATATTATATTATTCGCCAAATTTTACATTCATAAATGCCGTTGCACGTATATGCAACGCTTTCTCATTTCCAATTGAGAAAGCGCTAAAAAATGACTTTTGTTTTTTTTTTGCAAAACTTAAAAAATAAAATAAAATAAATACAGCCCCTGCAATCAAACTTTTCTCACTTATATCAGAATTTGTTTTGTTATAAACCCTTAGGTTGTTTTTTTTTGATTGTCTGCAGTGTTTTTTTTTAATTTTTAATTTTAATTTCATTTTTTTGTCTTTGTGTTCTGTTCATGATAATACTGTGATAATAAGTTTTTGCTGGACGCTGTCAGCTTGCTGCTTTCCTTATAAGTTCAAATGGGCAGGGCGAGTGTGACGTAGTGGGGTCAAAGGTAATTTTGTACGTCGGCGTGGTGGTTTGGCGCCAGCAGATTTCGCGGGGTAACAGCACACCAGAAGAAGAAAAGGAGGCTGAAATACGAAACATTAAAAGCTGCACTTCAGAGTTAACGATCCATACAGTGAAGCGCATTTGCTGCCTTCCTTTGCTGCTGTGTATGTGTCCCCTTTGATAACTCCGACCTAGGTGAGCAGTGAGTGCCAGCAGCGGTGGATGTGGTGTGTGTTGGGTCAAACAAACAAGAGTCAACATTCGTTTGCTTAGATTTGTAGGTTTGTTTATTTTGTCGATGAGTAAAAATAAGCACAGCTGAGCAGTGAGGAGATTTTAGCAGCCGGGTTGCCCGCCTGTGCGTGCGCAGGAAACTTTGCTAGCCGGAGACTCGACATGTAGCTTGCTAGTGCTGCTAACTTGTTAAAGCTAGTTAGCAGGCTGCTGGTTGTTTGATCGCGAATCGGAAAATGCGTTCAGAGGTTTTGATCTGTGAATTCAAAGGAGCGGCTGCTTCTGTGTAGGGCCTAGCAGTGGCAATCTTAGCGGGACACTGACAGACTAGTTTTGGGATGTGTTTACATCGTCAGCTAATCCGAACATGTGTCGAGTCCGTTTTTGAAGCCTTTCTCTGCTGTGTTGCAGCTGTGTCTACAGTGGCGGGTGATCGCAGCTTCACCTACTTCTCACTGAGGTACGTAAATGCATCTTTTTTTTTTTAACTTGTGTGTTTAATTTGGAGTGTGACAGCTCTGAGGTGTGTAGGCCTGCAGCATTTAGAAGGGCACCTTTCTATAAGGCGTTTCAAAAACGAGATATAAGAAGCTTTAATCAGCCCAGAAACACTGGACGGTATTAATAGAGCACTGTAAAATCTTCAAATAAGGATGATCTCGGGAAGAGCACCAACAATAGAAAATGAGTAAGAAAGGAAGTTTGATGGGATATTTGTTCAGAAAGGGGCCAAATGTGTGTCAGAATATTAGTGATGTACAGATATGGCAGTGGTAACAAGTATTTAAATAAATGTCTGTGTTGTCACTACTGTAGATGTCAGGGGACAAAAGTATTTTATCCCCTGGTATAGTACACGCACGCAACCTGTAAATGTGACTGACTAAAGTGAGACGAGTTTACAGGTGTGTTAGTAAGGACAGTTAGAAAATAAACATGATTTCTGAATGGATGTTTTCATTTTATATATTAGCGTGCAGATTAAATAGAAAAGGCTAAAAACTAGTCCCCGTATACCCAAGTATATGAGGGCGAGTCCCAAGTGTGGCTGTACCCTCAGATGGTTGAGAGAGAAACGTGGATGAAGAAGATGGCTTGGATGTTGCTGTGGTTGAGAGAGTGATTCTGTTGCAGTTATGAAACTGAAAAGTTCTGACTTGAGTCACCATTCAGCTGCACTTTGCATGAAGATGTTGACCTAGGGCTGCACGGTACATTCTGGACAGGTCACAAGGCCTTTAAATTAAATTTTGTCTGTCCTGATGTTTTTCTCCTCCTTTTCTGCACCTCCTCTTTAAAGGCGAGAAGTTGAGTAATAATGATGGCGACGGCAGGGCCTCCGAGCACCTCAAGCTTCCTTCCTCTCCTTGAGTCTCTGGAGGACAGCACTGCTGGACAGTCGGAGCAGACCGATGCCTACCTCACCATCGCCAAGTAAGTTACTACCTCTGGTATGTCAGAGTTTGACCTTAGGACTAAACCATGAGTGACAGAATAACTCGTTTTTCTCGTACAGTCGGCTCAGTGGAGAGGAGGGGCGCCAGTTCCTCCCTGCAGTTGAGAAGCACTTTTCTCGCTTGGGTAAAGTCATCTTGGTGAGTTTTCTCTAACAAATTTTCAGGAAACTTAAGTTTTGTATGTTTATTTTTAAATTTCTACTGCTAATTGTCTCATGCCATTTCCAGGATCACATAACCAGTCCGAATGCTGAGCTGAGCCAAGCTGCCCTACAAGCCTTGGGGTTTTGCGTGTACCACTCTCATATTGTCTCTGGAGTATCAGGTAAGTTAATCTGCACGTCACAGTCATCTTCACTGCAGATCGAACCTGGTTGGATTAAACTTTTTCTTTTTTTTCTTGTTTGTTTTTTTGCAGAAAACTTTGCAGCAGAAATACTGTCAGCACTTTGCTCCCTGGTGGCGAAGTCGGCTGATAAGAACACTTGCACCAGAGCATTATGGGTCATTTCCAAACAGAGTTTTCCTGCAGAAGTAGTTGCTAAAAAAGTGAGCAACACCTGAGCCGTACATGCTGCATTTCAGATCACATTTCTGCTACTGAAAGTGCGATCAAATCAACATTGCTGAAAATGTAACAGCAATTTCAGGAGGTGTTCCAAAGCTGCTGTATTGATCCATGTTGCTTCTTCTACTCTCAGGTGCCGTCTGTACTTGGAACTCTGGAGAGTGTGTGGAAAAGAGAGGACATACACTCTGTGGTAATGGAGCATGAAGCCTTGAATGTCATCATCAGGTAAGATTTATTTGAGGTCAGACTTATGGATATCTGGTGCATTTGAATCCCTACAGCGTTCCATAATGTGATTTTATATGAAAAAGAGAAACGGATTACTGAGTCATTTTAGGAACCATCTTTAATTCAGCTCTGACTGCAGCACTAACTGAGAACAGCTGATCAGCTCTCACTAAATCACTTCACAAAAGTGAAGCCGGCTCCAGCAGTGCACAGAAGTTGCACATTTTATTTAATGATGTTTTTTTTCCGGGCTGATGTTGCAGCAGTGGTGGTGCTCTCCACTGGTGCGGCTTTCATTTTACTTTAGACATAAAATTCTAGACGTCGGTCATTCTAGATTTAATTTGTCACTTTCCTTTAGGTGGGGAGAAATTGGTCATAGGCCTGTCTTGTTTTTGTGTTATAAGTACTGCGTGTGTACATTGTGATGCCTGTGCTAAAACGTGTATAATGCAGAGATGTGGCTCTCTGTGTCCCTGGTGTTTATAGGATGCTGGAGCAGGTTCCCACTCAGATGGGTGAAGGAGCAGTGCAGTGGGCAAACCTGGTCATCCCGCTGGTGGTCCACTCTGCATCCAAGGTGCGGCTGCGGGCTGCTGCAGCCATGGAGATGGGTATGCCCCTCCTACTGGAAAAACAGACAGAGGTGGCTGCTGTCATTGAACCAATGATGTCTACAGTGAGTACCTCTGTTGCAGTGTTTGGGTTAGTTTGTGGTTTTATTTTGATTTTCATGAGTTAATGCATGGTTGCTTGTATAGAAGAATTTCTTCTATAAGGTCCACTCTGATGCTGAACAGATGATAATCAGATCTGCCCATTTGAAAAAGAGCTGTAATCTCTGCTCACTTGCCTTTGTGTGTGTTCATAGAAACTGATCCCAGAACTGCAGAAACTTTTCATGTCAAAGAATGAAACCAACGTCCTGAAGCTGTGGCCTTTATTTGTGAAACTGCTCGGGAAGGTAAAATCAGCACATTTGGTTTTTGATGTTTTAGTAAATGTGTGTCATTTCCTCCATAAATTCTAATAACTGCAGTAAAGGCCTACTGGGAGGCTAAAAACTTCAAAAACATTGGAAACGCATTTTATATTTGATGGCTAAAAATGGCCTGATCAGCCACATTAAATGTGTGTCCTGCACAGCTGCTGCACAGAGGAGGTCCCTTCATCAACTCTCTGCTGCACCTGGAGGAGCTTGGTTTCCGCAGCTCATCTCCTACCATCAAGAAGATAGCCTTCCTTGCCTGGAAGAGCCTTATAGACAACTTTGCTCTGAATCCAGGTGAGCAGCGTCATTTTTCCCCTTCAGTTTAGTCCTCTCTTTAATATGAAGTTCAGTGCTCAAAGTGAAGTTTTAAATTCATATCTGTGGTACTCCTGAAGACATCTTGTGCAGTGCCAAACGTATGAAGCTCCTGATGCAGCCCCTCACATCCATCCACGTCAGAACAGAAGCCCTGCTGCTCACCAAGGTGGAGGTGTGGTGGTACCTCGTGGTCCAACTCGGGCCCAACTTGTCACCCAACTTTGATCAGGTTAGAGTCCCAGTTTTTGTTTTAGGAAAGATTTCATGCCATTATGTTTTTCTTCCTTGCAGTTCTGTCTGCCAGCCAGAGAGTGTTGGCTGCAGCTCCGCACAGCCCTCACACTGATGTGCTCTGTAAACTTGGTGCTGAATTATTCTGCAACTGAGAATGAGTGTGATTGCAGTTCACTGATGAAGCTAATGGCTAGCTGTTTGTCAATAATTAGGAACATTCAAAGAGAGGTGCTCAAAACTGCAGCCAATAGCGTCCCGAGGTGATACCTAGAGATGCGTTAAAAGTGATCGCAATTGTTTAAGATTGAGTCAGCACCTCTTTCTAAGTTCATATGTAAATTCAGTTCTGGTCAGTCTGATACTGGCACCACTTTAAGAGCCATTGTAACTTTTTAAAAATGTATCCCCAATCCAGTCCCGATGAGGTGTCTGCAGTGATGCGGTCGCTGCACCCGTCTGTCACAGTAAAGAGGGATCTGGGTGTGAAAGCGAAGCTGTCAGTTTACCGGTCGATCTACGTCCCTACCCTCACCTGTGGTCGCGAGCTTTGGGTAGTGACCGAAGAATGAGATCGCGAATACAAGCGGCAGAAATGAGGGTGGCTGGCCTCTCCCTTAGAGAGAGGGTGAGGAGTGCAGCCATTGGGGAGGGGCTCAAAGTAGAGACATGAGCCAGTTGAGGTGGTTCGGGCATCTGATTGTTTATTGTAGGGTGTTTACCTTACAATATGAAGTGTCTTGAGGTGACTGTTGTGATTTGGTGCTATATAAATAAAATTGAAGTGAATTGAATTAGGATGCCTCCTGGCTGGAGGTGAGGTGTTCTGGGTGTCCTTCTGGGAGGAGGCCCGGGGCAGACCCAGGACATGCTGGAGAGATTATATCTCTCGGCTGGCCTGGGAACACCTTGGGGTCCCCCCGGATGAGCTGGAGGAGGTGGCGGGGGAGAGGGACGTCTGGGCTTCTCTGCTTAGGCTGCTGCTCCCACGACCCGGCCCCAGATAAGCAGAAGAAAATGGGTGGATATTTTCATGTGACAGCCGTGCATTCTTCATGTGGCCTAATCACACATGTACATGCAATACAGCTTGGATTGATGTACTAGCTTGCCAGTTTTTACTGAGATATGATGAAGTCAGTGTATTTGTGTCTCTCCAGGTTTCTGTGCCTCTGCTTCAGTGCGCCATCGGCTCAGACTCCTCTTCCATACCAGGCACTCCTTCTAGAGGTGTCACTCAAAATAGTGCTGTTACGCCTGGTACACCCAAGACTGGTACAGTTACTCCTCCAACTTACGCAGACACTGTTGCTGCATTAGAGTGAGTGAGGACACTGATGGAGTTCTTTGTTTCTGTCTGCAGCAGGCACTCCAGGCTTCAACAGCCCAAATAACACATCTCGGATCAGCCTGAACTCCAGCATCCAGCTCGCCTCCGCAATCCCCTCGATCCAGCTGCTCGGCCTGGAGATGTTGCTGCACTATTTTCTGGGACCGGAGGTTGTTGCAGCTGCAGCAAAGAACAAACTCACTCTGAGTCTCGGTGGGTCAGAGTCACACATCACGTTTCTGCGCTGGTCCGCTTTATGCTTGTTGCTTGAGCCTTCAGAGAGGGAAGTGCAGAGATGCTCACACTGGTTCTTTAAGGAATGAATACTGAGTAGCAGACAGGCAGATATTAGGTTAGTTTTGTTTCTCTGCTCATTTTAAAGCATTTTTCCAAAGTTCTTTTTTAAATTTTAAATCCTGTTCCTGTCAGTTTCTGCCTCCACTCACACCTAAGCTGCCTAAATTACGACTTTTATGACTAGAATCCTGATTTTAGAGTAGATTTTTAAATGTAATCAGTGTTTTGTGAATGCAGGTATATAAGCAAAATGGTAAGTTTTTATGTTGGTCAGCTGGATTTTCTGGAAATTTCAGTGTAGCTTTTGAAAGGTGAATAAGGAATGCCAACTGTGGACAAAGTAAGCTACTACTACAGATCTGGATGGAGTAAACTGAGAAATGACTGGAGCTGAACTGGATCTGGGCCAGTCTGAATCAGTTTTTTTTTTTTTTATCCTACCAGTCATGCAAGTGGAGTCTGATGCAGACCCAGTTTGCTGATCTGTTACAGAGCCTCCGATCTCTGCGTTAGGCTCTGGTTCTGGGTACACCCACTGACACTAGTGCCCCGTTTACATGAGAGCGTTTCCAGTGGAAATGGTGGGAAACTCCGGGTTTTCTGTTCCACAGAGAGAGTTAACTTAAACTCATTGACCAGTGTAGTTTTAGCTGTGCCAGTGTACCAGAATTGATACGAGAAAGTAATCACTTAGGCTATTTTGACAAATTTGCATTTAAAGTAAAACAACAGTGATCAGCGATGGCAGTAGTTTTTTAAACAAAGTAATAGAACATATACTGGCTCTTGGTTTTCTATAATGTATCCCTGATCTCCTGTCTCTGAACACTTAACACCACTCTGTTTTTGTGTCAAACCCAGCTCTGAGTCTAACCTCACACACCACATAAGTTTAAAAATTGTGTAAAAATAAGCAGGAAGAAGGTCAGAGGACAAGACAAGGATGTATGAGGGAGGAGCTCAGTGATTCTCATAGCACAGGATAGGAAAATTTCTTTTGAGGTTGAGCCCTTTTTCCCTCCTGACTCTATTAATGCAAATTTTAGTGCAGTGGTGCATTGTGATTGTCAGGACTTGTATTCATTAGCTGCTCTAGCATTAGCCCCGGTTTTTAAATTTAAACCTTTATTTAACCAGGCAAACAGATTAAGAGCAATTTCTTATTTACAGCTGTGGTCTGGCAAAAGGCAAAGCCTTTAAGCCTTTTGAGGGGACGGGAATGGAGACAATCAAACAATACAGAACTATGAATTACAAAACAGTACACAACAAATGATGATCATAAAATCACAGTAACCACACTACACACTACAAACTTCCACTCAGGAGCAGCATAGGTGTGGGCTTACTGTTGCCTCATTTAGTTTACAGCTCAGAAAACATGTTTAAGTACCTCTTTAAAGCAAGTCTACTGTGTAGATGAAATGTGAGTTTAATGTATCTCATATATAACTGCAACTGTTTGTTTTTTCTTTCTAGAGCCCCTGAACCACCCACTCCTCTCTGGTGCTTCCTCCTTCACTAAGCATGCTGCTGTGCTCATCTCAAACACCAGAGATGGCTTCACCAACATTGGAAAAGATGCTCCAGGTGAGCATCACAGCTACACTGACAGAAATTCACTTCAACTCTTGGTTTTGGAAATGGATTCATTGAATACATTTACTTTTCTAAGCAGTCCAAATAAAGGAGATAAAATGGTGCTATGACAGATGAATAATTATATGCTCTCTCTTTCTAGTCCCTGTCAGCCCTCTTACTGCAGCATTGTGGATCAGCTGAAGGCTTTTCAAGCCATTAGCTGATCCAGAAGTTTTAGGACAGCCTGATAATAATGAATTACAATAGTCCAGCCTAGAAGTAATAAATGTATGAATTAGCTTTTCAGCATCACTCTGAGACAGGATGTTGCTAATTTTAGCAATATTGTGCAAATGCAAAACAACAACAGGTCAACAGTATCAAAGCTGCACTGAGGTCCAACAGGACAAGCACAGAGATGAGTCCACTGTCAGAGGCTGTAAGA
>JAVDPK010017945.1:0-11493 GCA_034780415.1 Cichlasoma orientale | reverse complement strand
TGAGCAAGCACTTGGCGACGGTGGGAAGGAAAAACTCCCTTTTAACAGGAAGAAACCTCCAGCAGAACCAGGATCAGTGAGGGGCAGACATATCCGCGACCGGTCGGGGCTGAGGGGAGAGAGAGAGGACAAAAGACACTGTGGGAGAGAGCCAGTTCCTTCCTGTCTTGTCTTTCTGTTAGCACCGACTCCGCAGTCACTGTTATCATGTCTGCTGTGGGTTTAGTGTCTTTTGGTTATTTCTTGTTTTTATTTTTAACGTTGTGTTCCTTGGATTGTTCTGATTGGGAATGAGACACAGCTGAAAACAATCACCCCTCTGTGTATAAAGAGTCCCATCTTCCTCTTTTTCTCTTCTTCCTCCTATAAGTTTTCCCTGACAGCTCATTCCTTGAGTGCTTTTGCTCTTTTTGATTAGCTTCCCTTTAGTTAACTTCTCTGGACTTTCATTATAACCCTAAAAATAAAGCTGACAAGGCTGGTCATTTTAACAGGGAGTCTTTGGGTAGTGACTCGCTTTTGAAGGCCGCCTCAAGCGGCCATTAGGGAAACTGCACTTTCTAAACACACACCTTCAAAATTCACATTTGAAGGTGTGCTCCAAAGTCTACTGTCGCTTGCACGTCTTTGTAGAGCTTTATTTCAAAAGCACAATGACCATTACTTTATGAAATTACTGATTAATTTGTTAGTCTAACAGAAAAATCTTGCTTTCTTTCTGGCTGCTGGGCTGAAAAAAAACCTTTGAGTCAAATGTTTTAAAAATGGTTGTAATTGCTTTAAAAATGAACTCTGAGAATTCCATTTCTCCTCCTCCCCGCAGGTGAAGAGTTTCTGAAGATCGAGGATGAGGATGACCAAGGATGGTGTCGGGGGAAGAAGGACGGTGGGTGGGAGGGGCTCTACCCAGCCAACTATGTGGAGGTGGTGTAGTGACCGCGTGCAGATTGAATGTGAAAGATCTCGTTATATCACCACATTTCACAGCCTGGATAAATATCGAAATGTCAGAAACACAAACTCAGCGCTGTAAACTCAAAGTAGCTGTTAGCCAAAGATGGGGAGTGTGAGCACACGTCGGCGGATATTTTGGCATACAGAGGGTTTTTTTTTTTTTAAACTGCCATGGTATGTAATCTCTCGAAGGATTTTTGATATATGTTTTAATATATACTGTACGCATAGACCACTCGTATTGAAGCCATATAAATAAACAATGCTTTAATGTAAAGAAAAAAGTAACATGCTGGAGTCTAAAGGCACACAACCGTTTGGTGCTGAAATCAGTGGCGGAGCCAGAAAATTTTAAAGGGGTGGTCAGGCTGAGACCATCGTCTCCCATCGTCTCATCACTTTTTATTTTTCCCGCGTGGCAAATTGCTGCAGGTCAGATGATCTTCCTTTGCTCTCATCATGACTGCAATGTCGAACGCAGCGTAAAGTTCATTAAATCATTGCAGTTTTGATGAGTGGTCAGATGCAGCTGTGTAGGAGCAATAGCCACAGAGAAATGGTTTCACAAAAAACAAGTTTGGCTTAAAAAAACAAAGAAAATTACGTTTTTGTAGATGTACATAGCCCCTCTAACAGCCTGTGGTGGCCGTGGCCACCCCTGGGTCGCTCCCCTGACTAAAATTGCTGTATAGGAGTGCTATTTTCTTTAAGCCGTTTTTTTTTTTTTAAGCCTCGTGATATTAAAATGCTCACAAAGCCTCACAGCATATGAAAAAAGTGACGCTAAAACTGTGACTACAATTATTGCGAAGCAGCCGTACAGTTGGAGTCAGCTTATCAGACGCAGGAAGCTTTATCGCCTTTTTGTTTTTGCGGTTTAAAGGAACAGAATGAAGTTACGAGGAGTCCCGTGTAACCCTCAGTTAGCCCAGAGCAGCATCAGCACACACCCCATGAAGTCCAGCGCTGTCTTAGTTTGTACCACGTTTCCTTAAAACGACTTTCATCACTATTTTTCTATTAAGAATTTATCGCTCGACTGTTTGTGCGCGGTAGGGATCGATCCCAGCGGCAAATCCAGAACAGAACGCAGAGAATTTTCAAGCAACTCTCAATATTTCAGCTCGCTAGTTTTACTTTTTTTTTTTTTTTTTTCTGGTTCACAGCTTTACAGTTTTGGCTCGCTCTTGCTCGAGCTGAGGAAATGCTCACAGCTGGTGAGAACACTGTATGTGATCATACCAGCACCGAGTACAGCAGACAAACAGAGCATTTGGCAGCTAAGTCACCAAATGTTTCCAGCAAATGTTGGCAGAGGCTGAAAACACAACTCTAAAGGTGGCGTTAAGTATTGATTTGTATTTCCTGAATTCATGAATATACTTCGGTCCCTCAGGACAAAAATAAAAAAAGCACAGAAATAAAGAAATTGCATCAAAATTAAAAAAAAAAAAACATGTTATGCTAACAATCGTTATAGTATAAATACAATAATCTTTTGTATATCTCTCGCCACCATTGAAGATTTTAACCATATTTAATATTTTGGGGGTGGTGCGATCCCTTCAGCGTGTATTATGGTTTATCAATTTGGAACTTTTCTGCCCTCACAGTTTGTTTCCACTGACCCCAATCAGCGAGGCCAGGTTTACCACATTACATTGTAATAACACTGTACTTCAGGAAACCTAATTTTTCTGCACTCGTTACCTGCCAAGCTGACCTGGTACCTGTTAGATGTCTGCTAATACTTATTGCATTAAAAAAACACACTCACATTTGCTTCCAGCAGGAAATTCTAAAAACACTTAAAACCTTGTTACAAAAGTACAACGGAGGCTGAAAAACTGACTTTTGATTCAGTGCGGCTCTGACACAAACAATAAAACCTGGTTTCACTCCACTTCCACATTAGCATCCTTATTTTTACACGCTATATTTCAGGACGGCGGTTCGGTGAACGGCTCACGGGCTTTCACAAAAGATGCGGTATGCGCTTCACTTGATGGAAGCTTCAGCTCAAACTAAAATGTCTGAGTGGGGCTGTTTCATTATATTTTATACAGGAATATTGTCTCTGTGTTTGTCATACCTTTTACTTTTTCCTTTACCTGTGATATATATTCAAAAAAATTTCTGCATTAGCCTGACTTGTTTTCATTGTCACTTTGGGCATTAAGTATCTGCCTAACTACAACAAGCTGTGTGACTGTTAAATACCTGACCCGTATACTAGGGTAAAAATCCATTTCCAAGAAAGCCTTTTCTTTGTTATTTTGTTGCCTTGCCTGTCTGCTGCCAGCTGGATGCTTCATTTTTAAGTTCAAATTTGTTGAGCTCTGCAGCACGAGTTGAAAAATGTTAAGTTTCAGGGTGTTGCTGCGTCCCGCGTGAAAGCACCTGCGCGCTGAACCTCGGAGTCCCTCCTGGTCAGGAGGCCTCGCCGTGCTCGGCGGCTCTACCGCAATCGAGCATGAATGAGGAGTGTGAAGGCCTTTTTACATCAAAATGGAAAAGTGCTCAATAATGAGGTCTATTCATAATTTTATGATTTTGATTTTTGCACCTTCGGTAGAGGAAAAGTCTTCCTCCGGGTGGGCCCTATCATCTGCCGTTATAGGTCATAATGATCTTTATTGTGGGACTAAAATCGTTAAAGCATTAAGATGCTTTAAGAAAAGAACGCTCTGAGCGTGTCCTAGATCTCTCTGCACACGCTGTTTGGAGAACAGTAATATTTCTTAGCATGTCACGCTGTTCCTTCTGGAAAACTCCTGTCTGTCTGTAATATCTAATCTTCTGTTATTAGACTGTACCTATCACACAAAGCATCTTTACCAAAGTGCTGGGTTTGCCTATTATAGTATCTCAATATGTGCTGTGTGTCTTTCTTTGTCATGTAAATTTCAAATCCCGTCTTTTTAAAATAAAAATTGAATATGTTGCACAAAAGAAGTGTTATTAGATTTGGGATGGAAATAATTAAAGTGTGTGTGTGTGTGTGTGTGTGTGTGTGTATGTTGTGGGAGACAAAGAGTCATTGTCCTGTGTGTGTGCGTGAATTGTGAATCACCATGACATCACCCTCTGGAGTCCCAGAGTCCTGCCTGTAGATGTTATTACATGTCCACACGCGGAGTCATTTTTAAGCCTTGTGTCCATGTCAGAGAGCTGTGTGCGGGTCAAACGCTGCTCTTTATCTCGATGACTCCTCCGCAGTGTCAGATGTAGCCTGACATCAGCTCATGGCCATCAGCCAAACAAACGACTTCACCCTGATGTTTATGTTTAAGCTGGCCAACAGCGAGAAGTGAAATAAGGCTGGCTGTGTTGCGCTCGTCACTCTCACACTGTTTTGCTATGAATACAAGCAGGAGACGATACTGGAATGTCTGTTTCCATAGCAGTGATGAAAATAATGATGTCACCCTGAGAGGAATTTCCTCCTGTGCTCATACCTGATGACAGTTTGGTTGCTTGCAGCAGATGCAGACTGATCTCAACTCGCAGGCAATCACAGATGAGCTCTGACACTCTTTTTCTACTGTTTTTGCCATTTCTGACAGGGATGGAAAACCTTAAAAAAAAGGAGAATATAAGCTATGCTGAAAAGTGCTGTGATGGAATTCATCGAGGAGCTTCATAGTCACAGAAAAGCAGCAGTAAACTAAAGTCCCGAATATAATAAAGGCCTCAAACCTCCGATACTGTTTTAATTCTGCATTTGGGGTAACAAAAAGACTGATAACTTGTTGCTAAACACTTGTTTCGCAGCAGCTACGGTGCAACATCATTATTCATTCATTTTTATAGCCGCTTGACGAATATAACTCGAGCATTTATTTTATTTTCTAACAGCTCCTGAGGAGAGAGAAACAGGCTGTTGAGCCTCTACGTACTCAAATGTTCAGCAGCTTGTTTCTAAGTATGTCTGCCTGCTGTCTGGTTTTAAGCAGCTCTGCTTGTAGAGTGACTTTTACCTTCTGCAGCAGAAAAAAAAAGGGGCTGTGATTAACTCGTGCAGCTGCAACCACAGCCTGCCAGACACTGTTCGGAGAGGTGTACTGTTTTCCTTCACCGTAAATTTCCAATTTAAGAAGGGCCTGAAAGTGCTAGCTGAGCCTGCACTTGGTCAACTTGCCTGTTTTATTAGACCGGACATGGTCAGAGCTGCTGTCTCCTCCCCATCATCGTCAGAGCTTTCCTTGCTAATATACTAAAGACGGTATTAACATCTCTTTCACACTTATCTTCTCTATGTCATGCATGGTGGCCAAGGTGGTTAGCAAGAGGAAACTCATCTGTTACGATGCTAAATCACTGAAGCTCGTTTACTTGCTCATGCTAGCTGTTTCCACACAAAGCGCAGATCATAACTGATCTGAGAGCAGTGAAAGCAGAGCCAACGGCAGCTTGTCTTGCACGACGGTCTCCCATTAGTTTACCGTCAAGCTTGCCCAGCTCAGATCATTGTTAACGAGAGATGAACACGCTTGTAAAACGGAGACAGTTTCCTATGAGTACGAGTAAAGGATGTAAAGCATGGATGCAAACAAGCAAGGAGCATTACGGCAGTGCTGTCTGAGATGAAAGGAGAAGGCAAGCACTGCTTGCCTTGCTTGTCCTGAGAGTAAGACACTGAATGGATGGATGGTGCCACCCTCACTGGTTTTTGAGGCCTCAACGGTAGCATTATGACTGCTACCAAGTTGGTTTTTTTGGAGCTAAAAGTTATCATATTTGGAGTGGAGTGTTAATGCTGCATTCCATTTGAATCCACTGGCTGATGGGATACCTGTCAATCAAAGCAGCCATGCCTCTAAATCAATTATCCAAGAGGATGTGTTATAAAAAAATTCACCCCACCTAAAGGTGTTATGGAGGGTAAACTATCCGTAGAGACCAAAACCATTTTTTGTACCAGGTTGGACATTTTAACATGGCAGTCTATGGGGCTTCCAGCCTCTTGCAGAACCTAGAAAAACATACATGATCAACACGACCACATCTCTTCTGTGTTCCAGCTAAAGGGACCAACAGCAGAGTAGCCCACATTGAAGGTTGTTCCACATATCTTTGACACTGGCCCCTGGAGACAGTGCACAGCTTCAGCATGTAGAAGCGCTAATGCCAAAGGACACCTGCATAATTTTGAGATGCCAGCAGCTTTGAAAAAAAAATGGCAGCATACGTATGACTCCTTGGGTCACTGAGCGATGGCTGGCCACTATAAGACTACAGAGGCATCCTGTCATAAAGAAGTTCACCAGTGAATAAACCCCTCATGACACCTAAAAACGCTCTTTAGTGAGGCAAAAAGGCCACCAGCAGTGGTCGAGTCACAAGTGAGGAAAAAAAAAATCACTTTGTCATGAGTCACCCTCCAACAAGCAGAGCAGTACATTTATGGGGAACGACAAAGCCAGTGCATGACCTGAGTGCTTGTTTCCTGCAGTAAAGTGTTCTGCCAGCTCTCTTATGAGGAAGTTTGTATTTTTGTCTTGGCTTCCACCCACAGGACATTTTAAAAGGAATCGGTTATTATTACAAGTAAATACGCTGCCATTAAAGAGCGATCGCTCTCATCTTGCTTTGATTGTGGGAGCTTCCGTGATGAGGACGACCCCTGTCCATGCTTTGATAAATTTACAAATAATCCAGACAATGATGCGAGGAAATAAATAATGCAGAAGTCACGAGGTCTCCCTGGACATTTTATTTGGCAGCTTCACCAGCGGACCACTTAAGACGCAACACGGAAGCTTGTAATTGGTGGTGCAGAAATCTGATCTGCAGCCAGGACTCAGTTTCTCTTTCTGTCACATTAGAAGAAATGCTGAAGGGCAGCAAGCTGTTTTCATGCTTCAGCTGTTTTACAAGGGAACAACAAAAAGGTAAGCGTGACACAGAAAGAAATAAACTTCAGCGGTTTACACCGTGTCTCCAACTTCTTTCATTTCTCACACTTTCTGTAAACAGTCGTGTCTGACTTTCACATCAGCGGCCCCGCTTTTCAGAGCGCACTGGTCGCCCCCACGAAACTGCACTCTGAACTCTGCTCGGTTGCATTCATTAGCTCTAGCTCATTTCACATCTATAGCTGCATTGTAAATACACACCCATTAAGAGACGCTTGTTTGTCAGAACAATAACGAGTGGAAACAGCTCATTTACATGCTAATGAGCCTTAATGATTTTCTAGTTGATGCCGCTCTCAAAATTCAAAATGTGTCCTGAGCCCTAAGACCCAACTTACAAGGCTGCCACCCACCAAAACGTATTAAAATATGTTGGAAAGACATTGAAGATGAATTTCCTGGGTGACTAAACAACACAGAGATTTGGTTGAAAACTGGAAAGTTGTGCTCTCTCCTCAGCACCTCTGCAAACTCCTCAGACCATCAGGCGGCAGATTCAGGCCCTTCTTGCTCTGATGGTGGTCTTTTACTAACCACTACATCACCCTGACACCCTAACATGATGGAGCAAGTAGTTTTCACTGTCCAGAGACCCTTACAGCTCAGCTCAGCATGTCACACAACCTCATAAGACACATAAGCCCGTAAGAAGCATATTTTACATTTATATAAAAAGCACAAACTAATTTTTGGCATTTGAATTTGAGTAAATCTTTGCAGTCTGAAGAGACTGGCTGACGAGATGTCTGGTGCGTGATGGGCTGTTTATATTGATGCAGCTTAATTAACTGTAGCCGTTCAGCTAAATTCAGTGGTAACCAACCAAGGTTATTATAGTAAACTAAAATTCAACTAAAATATTTTAGTTAACTGAAAAGTATAAACTAGACCTCAGAAAACATGTTACATGACTGTGAGTCAGTCACATGCGTTTTCTATGTTCGACATTTTTAATATTATGACTAAAAAGTAAAAGGAAAACTAATAAACAGTCGTGTGAAAACAAAAGACTCTATGCAGTCCTGTGAAAAGCTAAGTACACCCCAATAGCAGCAATAGAGTGAAGTGACTGTTTTCTGGACTGGACCTTTTCTTTTTCAGCCATTCTGTTGTAGATTTGTTTCAGTGCTGGGATCACTGTCCTGTTGCATGACCCAGTTTGGGCCAAGCTTTAGCTGTTGGACAGATGGCCTCATATTTGACTCTTGAATACTTTAGTATGCAGAGCGGCTCACGGGCGATTCAGTGAACGCAAGGTGCCCGGGTCCCGTGGCTGCAAAACAAACCCAAACCATCACTGCGGTGTTTGTAATGATATGCTGTTTGTTTGTTTGTTTTCAAACGTGGTGATGCACATTGTGGCCAAACATCTCCACTTTGGTCTCGTCTGTCCAAAGGACATTGTTCCCGAGGTCTTGTGGTTTGCTCAGATGCCGTGCTGCTGCTGTGTTAGAGAAGAGGCTTTCCCCCGGCAGCCCTTCCAAACATGTGGTACTTGGTCAGTCTTTTCTTAGCTCTTCTATTGCACAGTATGACCTTGGGGTGAATTTTCTGGGATATCCACTCCTGGGAAGATTGTGTCATCACACTTGAATGTTCCAGAATGCTCTGCTGGAAACAGTAAACGTGCAGTTAGTTTTTCACACGATTGTGAAAACTCTCTTTTTTACGTGACTGAGAACAAAACTTAAAGGAACACTTTTGAAACAATCAAATCCAGTCTTGAACTATAGGTCCCGCCCCCCCCAGCGACCCTAAGTTAGATAAGCGGTGAAGGATGAAAGTGTGTAACCGATCAATTCTGCATTCTAAAACCTGGAGACTAACCTGATGTTCTCCTATCACACACCAGAGGGAGCTAATAGATCATAACCTTCAGCGGGTCTGTCTTGAGGAGAAATATGCACTCTTGGGTAGCAGCATAATGGGAAAATGTCTTTATTCCCTCATCTCTCATGTGGTGACAGGCAGAACTTTAGGTTGCCATGGAGAGAGCTGCTGAAACGGAGCCATAATTAACAGAGCTACAGAACTTGGTTCAATGACTCATTACATTCCAAGAAGTTAATGAGGAAATCGCATTGCTCCTCAAAGGCAAATGACTCCATATGTGTATGATGTGTACATGTGACAAATGACTGAATTCACATCATGAGGTGAATATTACTGTACCCTGTTGCAGCCCCTCTCTGCAGGGCTAATGATGAGCAGCCCTAATGATCTGCCCCCATGCAGTCTAGGCAAGAGCTGAATGTGTGTGTGTGTGTATACATGCTTGGGTGGGTGTGTTTGTGTGTAAGTTTGTGTTGAGGGAATGACTCACCACCTTGTCAGGGAGACACAAAACATATGAACATTTTCTCAGGCTGTCACACACATGCACACACTCCTCAGCTCTTTGCTCCAGATGCACTCAGGTGTATTTCTCTTTCCCAAAAATCTTCTCTCTTTCTTCCCTCCCCCCCTGTTCTCTATAAGCTCCGGCTGCCCTGGGGAGGCTCCTGTCACAGTTAAGGGCCAAGAGTGGGCCTGCTCAGGGGTTTACAGAGTCGCCAGCAACACAGAAAAAGCCGACAAACCACGTGTAGACCTGCCAAGAGCACTTAAGCACAAACCGCCTCTTACAATTTGTCTCAAGGATGTCTGGAAAATCCCACTTGACTCTCTTACTTAACAACACTAAGGCCACTGACAGGGGGATGCTCCCTCTGGAAATGCAGAGGCAAGGTAGCAGCCAGAATGGCAAAGGTGCAAGGACAGCAGGGCACAGCGAGAAGGAGAGCCAGCCAAGGCCGGGGGTGAGACCACCGGGCCCCGGTCTGCGGGGGCCAGCCGCACCAGGCAAGAGGGTCATCCAAGGAGAGAGGTACTGTAAGCTTGCCTCTTTTTGGCTTCCACGTGTGTAAGCATGCTTTTCATTTTAAACTGCCCCAAAATAATGAGCAATCAAAAAAATGGTTATTCTCGCATTTCAATTAGCCTAATTAAAGAGAGGGCAGCGGGCTACTCAGAAGAATGGCAAGTACTACACTACACTAGAGTGTGTATTTGTAGGGGCGTGTGTATGTGTGTGTGTATATGTGTGTGTGTGTAAGTAAGAGAGAGAGAGCAAGAGACTCTCCAAGGGGTTCAGCTGGAACACTGCATCAGCAGTCAGAAAGAGAAATTAACCATTTGCTTTTTTCTCTCCACAGCCTGAAGCATATACACAATCTGGTCAGCATACAGGCTGCCAGAGAAGAGTCAGAGTCATGCAGTGTCTCCATCAGCGTGTCATCAATCATCTATATTTGTGATTCTGGCATCTAAACCTTTGAGTAGTTCCGTTTGGGTGATGATAAATGCCAAAGATGTGCCGATCTCTGTCTGCCCTCCGTGGGACGAGTGCGGCATCTGTTCGAGGGCCTTTTCTGTCATCTGGATGTGACGCGATGTAGATGCTGGCAGTGAGGGAGTTAACTGTAGGTTCTGCATCCAGTCTGACAGTGAGAGCCAGATGGTCATGTAGAGCACTTACAGTGACATGGGCCTACACAGCTCCCTCTGCTGGAACACACATAAGCACACAATCCCATCAGTGCACACGCAAACACACGGGTACTCATTTGCATGTAAGCACACACATGAACATCCTTGGCAGATAACAGCGGCTGTGATTCCCAGGTCATTTACCCCCCCCCCCCCTTGCAACTCTTTTCCCTTTTCTCACTTCCTCGCTCCTCCTCTTATCATTTCCCTCTGTCTCAGTCTGATGGCCAGAGTTAATTGGCTTCTGTCTAATTGCTGTTCATTAGCTTGAGTAACCAAACATGTGAGACTTGGCAAACAAAACCCCCTTTTCTCTCGCTCGTCTCTGCTCTCTGGCTTCTTTTTTTTTTTTCTTTTTTTTTTTTGCAACTCCCATTTGGTGTCTTCTTAAAAAGGCACTCAGCGCATTACCTGCCTTTGTTTATTCACTCACCCAGAAATAGAAAACATCTGAAAAGACACAGATGAGTAAGTTCAATGACAAACCGAATAAACACAATCCCATAATGATATAACAGCTAAGTAAAACTTAAGGAGCTTGACAGTAACGCTTTTCATGCTACTTTTCTACACTAGTGGAGGTCATCTGCTCAGAAGCAAAACCTTTCCTGGCTCTTTGCCCCCACTGCATGTGCATGTGCACACACACACACACACACACAGGAGCAGACATGCATTGTTTTACACGCATCCTCGAAATCCTCATAATGCATGCAAGCACCCACCCAGATGTACAGACACACACATCAGAAAGGCCAGCCTCTCCGCCCACACCCCACTGGCATTTGGCAGGTTCTCTATATTTGGGTAGTGCCCCTCCCATGAGCCCAGCATTCTCAGCTCCCCTCCCTATTTAATCTATCTTAGAAAAACCTCAGGGGTTTAATTCCTTTCTCAAGGCAAAGTGCTTTGCTGGCATGGCAGCCAAATCCATACAGAAGGAGTGCATCAAGCTTTAAAGTGGACATCTCAACAGTGGAGCAGTTTAGTCAGAGCGACATGAAATATAGACCATAGTGTGTCATTGTAGAAGAAAAAATGGTCTAAAGGCTGCTGCCGCTGTCCTCGGGGGGGGGGGGGGGGGGGGGGGGGA
>JAVDPK010017944.1:0-11493 GCA_034780415.1 Cichlasoma orientale | reverse complement strand
TCTCTCACTCACACACACACACACACACACACACACACACACACACACACACACACACACACACACACACACACACATACGCCGCCTATTCTTGGCTATTGTTTTAACAGAATGCTTTACCCTTGTGCAATTTGTTGAGTGCTGTATTTGTAATGGGAGATATATCTGATTACATTTTTCCTGCCACAAGTTCATGGCTTGCTTGTGCACTCGCGCACTGTTGACAGGAGCGTTTTCCTTCTTTATTCGCTGATTTGGCTTTGAGGGCATTCTTATTCTGTTGCCTCAAAAAAGCGAGGCCAGAGAGTGAAAACAGCCCTCTGCCTGTCTTGTGAGCAACATGTAATGCGCCGAGCCACCTTGGAACACGCGCGTCTCGAGACGGAATCGGAAAATGGGAATCTTTGTGTTGCTGCATTCACGCCCTGCAAAAGCAGTTTGTACGTTTTCACCGCTCGCGCGTGCGCACGAGCGCGATGCCGGTAGAACGCAGCAAATGCCAAAACACACAAGAGGCATTGGACGTGGGCTCAAAGAGGGTCTGTCTGCCTGATTTCAACACTGCCGATGTTTACAAAGACGTGGAAAAATAGATGTAGAAAATCATCATTATTACGGGTTGTTTTTATTTCATCTGCTGCAGTACAGTATCTCCCATTGATGTTGTCGGCTTTAAACGTTCCTTCTTGTTTACCTTTAGTATCTATATCTGTTTACCTTGGGTGTGGGTGATTCCTTTGGGTGCTGAAAATGATTTAGACGATGACCTCATTCAGTATGCACACTTGTCAACCAAAGTAAGCATGGAATAGGTTCATGCAGCACATTTTGGTGGAGCATTCTATTTTATTTTATTTTTTTAAGTGGATGGAAATGATATATTTTCTCACACAGCCGAATTGTCTGGAAATCTGGAGGGTTGTCACTGAGGTAGCCAGCACAGCTCAGCTCAGCTGCCCTTGCAGACACGCACGCTGCCAGTGCACTCATCACAGAAGGTAATATTGTCAGGTGGAAGGGCTTCTATGTGCCGCACGAGCATACCAAAGCCGTGACGCGCCCTCGATCCTCTTCACGACTGGCAGAAGCGCAAACGTCAATCAGCTTCGCGATTTGTGTAAAGCATGAAATAATTCTGCGTGATTCGAGTCCACGTGCGATTCGCATACAAACACACAGCAGCTGTGTCTGGGACTCGGTGAATCCCAATGGTAAAAGCCACATTAAAGGTGAGCGTTGTTATTCTGCCTTGAGTCCTGCTAGACTCATCAGTTATCCTCTATGGCCTCCAGGATGTCTGCCATCCCCTCCTCTCCCTCCTGTTTGTTTTAAGAAAAATCCCGCTCTCTAAGCGGGAGTATGGAGTGGGTGCGTCTGACACAAAAGTAAAAACACATCTTTCATGTCTAAATAAATCTGACAAAGAAATGCTTTATGAACTGCCACCTGAAGGTAGTCCTAAAAGCCGCGGTGAGCAAAGTGGCCATAACGTTTAATCCAATTGGCTTCCTAGCTCCAAAACCGTCTTAGCAGATGGTAGGCTGTAATATGAAAGTTATTCACCCACTCACTACGGCAGTGCGTCTGTTATATCACCATGTCCTGTTATTCTTTATGGGTTCCATAGGCTCTAAAGAGGAGAGAAGTTATTTTCTTTTCATTACTTCTCTCTCTTGGGGGACTGAGAGACTTGGTCCAGCTCTTCCCTTTCAGTCCAGAAATTCTTTTCAATTAAAGGCCTATCCTACCAGATGGTAGAGCCATTAGGCCAGAACTGTGCTGATGTGCCGCCCCTGCAACCGATGGACAGCCATTTCATTTACCAGGCAGTAAATCTTAAGGCACCTATTGCCCCGCTGCACAGGCAGCCAGCGGCCGACAGCGCACACCAGCCCGACCCGAGTGTTACGCCTGAACTTTTACCGTGCAGCCGTCCCCTCTCTCAATCACACATGTATTGTCTTTGCCACGGATCAATTAAAAGGATGAGGTCTAAAAAAAGGGCCATTTGTAAAATGGACGTCCTCTAAGAACTGAAACAGCAGCAGAGAGCATTGGAAGCGTGAATAATTTATCCCGAAACCCTATCACTGTGTTTGTATCAGTTTCCATCATAAAGCTCGGCCAGGGAGAGGGGGTGGAGGGGAATACATCAGCCTGTGTGACAGGCTCTGCAGGGAGGGTACAGTACAGGGTCTTCTGGGCAACCACATACACATAAATCCACTTGCTGTCACCGGAGGAAGAGAATGGGAGGAAATGGCCCAGCGAGAGCATGGCATAAGGACAGCTTTCTTTCAACGTGATGACAAAAGAAGTTTTTCTGTTAAAGAGGCCATTGGTTTAATGTTGCTTTAAGGTTTAACGTGTTATTTTAACACAATTTATAGTTAATGTCATTTCATAAAGACAGGTGGAATGACAAGAATGCCTATGGAATTTTTTTTTTTTTTTTTGGGAGAGGGTTTTTTTTTTTGCAGCTTGAGCAAACAGGAGAAATGGGAAGCCTTAATCTCGATTAAAACTGAATCGTGTGAATATGTTTCAACGGTTCATCGCATTCTTTTTTCTGAGTTGAAGGAAGATGGGGCGCAGATCCCCCAGCCACTGATGGCTCATCAAAGGAATGACGCTCCATGTGCAGGGAGACAGAAAACCAAAGAAAGCAGTAAAAGGGAACGCATAAATATATCAGACATAATAACACACACCGGCAAATGCATGACAAAAGGCAGAAGACAAAAAAAACAGAGTGAAAAGAAGAGGGAATGAGATATCTGAAGATCACGATGTGGACTGTTTAGTGCAGGCCTGATTTTATGGGCCTATGTGTGAAGGCCAGTTATTGTGTAAATACTGTCTCCGCTATTTTCAGATAGATTTCCAATTCGATACACACAGGGAGTTTCTCTGTGGTTTATCCATCTCTATTATATGTCTGCTTTATATAGCTTGGAATTTAATTATAGATACAGTATGATATATTTAGCCTGGGAGAAGCGAATTGTAATGTAGTGTGTTTTGACGAAGGACATCATAGCTCATTTGCTACCCATTTCCTGTCACGTTTGGAGGCTTGTAAAAACAGAGCTCCTGGTGAGTGAGTGAAAAGCAGCGAGTCTGAGCTCACCTCACCTCGGTCCTGGCCAGTAATCACAGGCCTGTAACTCCCACTGTTCCCAGCTGCTGGGAGAAGAGGAGCTGGAGATTGAGTGACTGCTACTGCCAGCAGGCTCACCGCGATCTGCGTCTGAAGCGCGGGCCAAACCTCGCCTGTCCCAGCGGAAAGTGCCATTTTCTGCAACAGTGAGTTAAAGTCTCTCAGACGGAGAAGGGAGCTTGTTAGGAGGCTCTGTCTTCACCCACTCCTTGTTCAACAGGAGCGCTGGGACACGAGAGGAAATCCCACAGAGCTGAAAAGAGACTCAGTGAAAACCATTTTCACACACTGTTCAAGCTGGTAAAAGTCTCTGCGATCATTTAATTGATCGCATAGATGGGAGAACAGGCAACTAAATTAGTCCCATTTATTTTACATGTGGTCTGGTCATTGTGGTCTTGACTAATCCATAATATTCTTGTCTGGTTAAGCGGGGTTAAGAATACGATTACCAAAGCTTTGCACAAAGAGTGGAAGCAGAAAATGAACTTGAATAACTACGTTTTAAATTTGAATCAAGCCAACACTGTGCAGCAGCAGTACTGTCACATAGGTCAGGATGTGTGACTCTTGCTTGGCCACAGATTGTCCTGCACGCAACACACGAGCATGGCCTCTGTCTTTTTTTTTCTTTCTTTTTTTCCCCCTTTCAGACAGAAGAGTTTGAGGGTGAAGTGTCATTTTACTCAGCATCCATAAATAGAACGTGCAGAGCATATCCCAATGGAGGTGAATGCATATCATGTTAGCAGGGCTGAGTAGGTGCTAACCTGCTGCTGGCAACCTCCACACTAAACAATACTTGTTACAGAGAAACACAGAAATTGGATCACTGTTGTGTGAAAAGTGAACTAATGTTATGTGGAGTAAAACACAAGAAAGTGTAACGCAATCTAATGCTTATTGTTGTCAAGTCCTGGTTCCCCTGACAGAATTATGTTACAAGTAATTGAATAACAACAGGGATGTCTTTAGGTTGCATACTGGGATACATCTGATTCAAAATTAGCGAAAATTCTCAACCCGAATAAAAAAAAGAAAAGAAATCAAATTTAAAATGTTATTATATTTTCCGTGTTTCCTGTTTTCATTTTCATCTATCTTGGAAAGTTAGACATAGAGGAAAGGTGTGAAAACAAGTGAACACACCATTTAAATGAGGTCAGATTTGGTGCTCCCTTAGCTACAGTGGTGCACTAAAAATGTGATAAAGCAAGACAGTACAGATTTTGCTAGTTAACTGCTAAATGCTAAGCTACTATGTAGACCAATGCTACCCAAAGCGTTTCAGTACTTGAACACAAAAGATTTAGCCAAAATGCTAAGATAATAGTAGCACATGAGAAGAGTCATGTTAGCGAATGAAACCAGCAACAATAATGTACTACAGAGACATGTTTTACAGGCCAAATCAGATGTTAGCATTGCCCTCATTCAGCAAATAGCCAATAGGATTTTTCCATTGGCTTTAAGATGATCTCAGGAAATAAATAAAAGTTTATGAAACTTAGATATTTTTAGCTACAAATTGACACCACTTTCATGATTTTGATAATAGCAAGAAGTAAAATACCTGCTTTAGGTTATACAAACAAGCTACACTATGGTCTGAATTAGCTCACTGCTAGCAGTCACCTGCTCCGGGACATATAAAAGCTTTCAGATTCAGAGTGGGATATCTACACTCCATTATCGTTACACCTTGCTGATACCAGGTTGGACCCCCTTTTGCCTTCAGGACTGCCTTAATTCTTCGTGGCATAGATTCAACACAGTACTGGAAACATTCCTCAGAGATTCTGGTCCATATTGAAATGACAGCGTCGTGTGCCAAGAAAATATCCCCCACACCATTACACCACCAGCAGCATGAACTGTGGCAGGATAGATCCATGCTGTCCTCTTATTTATGTTAAATTCGGACCCTAATCATAATGTTTCAGCAGAATTCAAGATTCATCAGAGCAGCTGACGTTTGTCTGGTCTTGTGTTATCCAATTTTGATCAGTTTCCAGTTGTTGGCTGTGGAACCCGGTGTGGTCTTCTGCTGCTTCAGAGATGCTCTTCTGCATTCCGATCATCAAACTCTCATAAAATCCCAAGCTAGAAGTACCACAAATTTTATTGTAGTTTTACTACTATATGTTGCCAGTTTCTTACATTCTCACACAGGGACATATAAATAAAATGAAGACTCAATCACATTTGTATTTGGTAATAAAAGTTGGGGGAAAAAAACCCTGTTAGCTTGATCACAGCGTGAGCATGAGCACTAACTTTGGTTGCTTCATCGTTTTTGTAAAATATTTTGATATTCTGCCAACTGGTTCTTGAAATGGTTTCACTGGTTGCTTTACTTTTTGTTACTTTAACTATTATAACATTGTGACAATAACACCAACAATATATCCCCTATTATGCTAAGATATATATCAGATTGAAAATTATGCCAACTAAGGCCAGTCCACTATAAAAAGGTTGACTTTTTACTTAAAAAAAGTATCTGTTGGGCCAAAAGGTTACATCTTGCTCTAAAGATGTGGATTTGACTGAAAGGTTGCTGAAGGAAATTACAAGGTAAATGACTCTGAAACTGTCCCACAGGTTTTCTGAAGTGCTGCCAGCATTTAAATCTGTAACAAATTATCTGAGCGTGTCTAACCTTAATCCCAGACCCTTAAATACTGGCTTTGCCTTGTGGTTAGGTGAATAACAATGTGCAAAAATTTCACGCAGTTAGGCAGTGTCATTTACAGAAACCTCAACATTGTTATTAACATAGAACACACACTGCCCCATTTCAGTCTTTGACACCGTACACCCCCTGATATTTACCTGAGCTGGTATCGAAAAGTAAGTTGCAAACCAAAAAAATATCCTGGGGCATAGAAAAAGCCGCCTGAGAAACCACTAACAAGTCTGCTTCCTTCCGAAGCGCCCGCCTCCACCCAGTAAAAGTCTCTGAGCCATGCCAGTGACATAAAGACGTGATAGCTAATATAGTCTTGGCTACCTCGGTGTGCCCTGCAGTCACAAGCCTATTGTTGTCATGTTCTTTTGAAGCCTGGGAAAAATATCAAAGTGTCGGAGGCTGACAGAGTTTGAACAATTAGATTTTGGCCCTGTGACAGGAAAACCTTAGACAACAGCAGAGAGAGACAGAGTGAAAGAGACTGACAGACGGAGAAAGAAAGATGGGTGTGTATGTGCAGCCATTTCGGCTTTTCCAATTGATGATTTATAGGGCGAGGTGCAGAGAGGGGAGATTTAGATGCTGCTGTTCTTAAATATGACAGCTTGACAAGGCAATCTCTGTTTGGCTTACAGGAAGAAGCAAGAATCTCACAAGCCCTGGCACATAAGTGACCTGTTAGAGGTAGACATACAAACATGCAATATGGACGCACAGCCATAAACATATAGACATGCCCAGGAATGTGTATCAGGCTGAAACAGCGTTAAAGATTGGACTTTGACTTGAGCAGCAGCAGCAGCACAGACGGGCCAGGGTGGATGCCAAAGGCTTCATATTGTCCCATTTTTAGTCTGAACAAGCCTGTCACATTAGTCCGAGATTTGACAGGCAGAGCAAGAGAGGAAGAGAAGGAATGGCAGCGGAAGAGAATGAGAAAAGGAGCGTCTGGCCTAGCTAAAACCTGTGCTGCTCCCAGGTTCCCAGCCAATGCAGGAAATGAAGAAATTGGATCACATCAAAATATGCAAGCCCTATCATCCCGAGCACACCTTTCCAAAGACCACAGACAAGCCAGCGTAGGGCTTAGGAGATTAACCTTTAGCCAGATGAAATAATTTTATGGAGTTTATTAAGAAATGTGTTTTAACCATGAACAAAAAAAAATGCACCGGCGACGACAGTAAAATAAACCAAACGTCAAGCACCCGTCTAGCGGACTTGCCAACTAATACAAAACTTCCCTAAAAAAAGGGGGATTATGAAATGACGATCAAACAATCGAAACCAGAGAAGAACAAACAATAATCACTGTTTTTTGGTAGTTTTAGTGGGTGCCTCACAGACTCTGATGAGGAGTAGAGAACAGTGCATTCAAAGCCATACAGAGAAGAACACCTTACTATATTACTGAACTGTACGGTACAGTAGATAATCACTAGTGTGTCTAAGGTTGAAAATATCCCCAACAAATGCAAACCTACAACGGCCTGACACGTTTTCTGCAAAAGCTCAGAGTCCCCGGCAGCTCTCTGAAAGGACTTTGCCTCCGCGTCCTGTTTTTCGAAGATACACATTTAGCAGGAATGGCTTATTAAGAGAAAGACAGATGGATGGGAGCAGCGGCATAAATAAACAACAGAAGCAAATACTGTGAGAAGAAGAAGCGTGCATGCAATTGTTTTGGAGCAGGTGGGGCTGTTTCCCTCATAGTGTGCAGTGATTACTGTTGGCTGAGCTCCACTCAGCCTGCAGCTAGCAAAACATTATCTATGGCTCAGTGAATTCCCTTTGATTTGATTTGATCTCTCTCTTTTTTTTTTTCGTTTTTTTTTTTTTTTGCCGGTTGAGAGCTGCTTTGGTTCTGTGACAGAAACCCATAATGCACTTTGAAGCCCGAAAGTACCACGTCCCCATAAATTCCACTATAGTTTATAAGTTTGTGTGCATAGCATGATGTTATGTAGGGAAAAATACATTTATAAAGTGTAAACATATGTATGACGCTGTAGATCATCCATGCTATAATCAGGGGGGTAAAACCCAAGCCCCTGATTAATTTACCGCTCATTTAGTAACACGTGCACACACTGCTGCTCATTGCCTGAATATTATTAGTCAGTCTGTGTTACATACACACGTACAGCACTCATCATGATTTATGAATGTTTCCCCACTGTATCATAACTGTTATTTTTTAAGCAGCACTGTCTTAAATCCTTTTAAAAAGTATTTAGAGAAAAAAAAAAAGATGAGATGAGATGTATTATTCATTTTTATTGCCGGTCCTTAGAAAGTGTAGATGTTTATAGGGTAGCCTTTTAAAGTGTAAAAAGAAAAAAAAAAGCCTCACACATGGGTATCAGCTGGGTTTCCTCTCTTTTTTTCTGCTTTCAGTTGCTCTCTTCATTGAGACATGAGGAGCTCATAAAGAGGCAGGGAGAGAGGGAGAAGAGAGGGCCTGGGTGATGTAATTTGCTCTTAGCGTCAGTGAGGAGCAGTCCGGTGATTTAGCAGGAGTGTGCTGAAGACATGACAGAGACTAATTGCTTTCATTAATCATGTTTTGCTGGGCCCATTCCGAGGTAAACTAATTGAAATCCTCTTACCTGTCAGGGCGCCAACCATTGTGCACTCGGCAGGAGTCAGCAACGGTGCGGGGCGGGCGGTGGTGGTGGAGGGGCTGAGCAAAGGTGCAGGGAAAGAGTGCACGAGAAGGAACAGGCAGGAAATGAAGCTTTAACTACAAATAAACCATGTCTTTGTCTAGACAAATCTCTTTTCAAGCCGTAATGCTCTCTGAAATGTGTTAATGTCATGTAAAGTCTTTCAGAGGGCTGTTGGGCTGAGGCAAAGCCAAGCGCAAATGTGGCTTGGGAAGAAAGGCTCTTTTCCAGCATAAAATACCAAATCAAATTATTCCCCTGGTCCAGCTGCCGGTGGCGTCAGAGAGAGAGAGAGGCTTTAGGCCTTAATACCTTTGTGTGTGACAGGGGCCATTACTGGGGCCCCTTTATGGCAGAAGACAACAGAGACATCAAAAAAAAAGCCCAATCTCTGAGGACAGATGGAGGGATCAGTGTAGAGATAGAGGAAAGTGCATCCCCGGAATTACTTTCACTTTTACAATTACTTAATATGCAAAACTGGAATATTAACATCCAAATATGAGAAGAAATGGGTTAAAATAAATAAAATGTACCTTAAACCTTAAAGGTTCAATAGCAACTGCTTAATAAAGCTAAATGGCTTTATTAAGCATTACTGGATTGGAGTAAAACTTCTCATTAACATCGCAAGAGGAAAAAAACAACAATTTTTTTTGTAATTTTATTAACCCCTGATGTGACCCGGGTGTCTAATTCGCACATACCTGTCCACCTCACATATGTTTAATCCACTGCCAATTGAGAAAAGACAAATAGATGTGCGGTGGGAGTTAAGGAAGAGGTCGCACCTGCACGTACGCACACTCACGTGCGCACACACATGCACGCCTCTTTTTGGCAAGTGGCATTCAGGAGTTGCGTAGAGGACAAATCCAAAAGTGATTGCCGTGTGAAAAGCCCTCCTCCTGCCTTGAGAGCGCGTCTCCAGTTACGAGGTCACAGACAATTAGAGAGAGAGAGAGGATCAGACAGCTCCACTGTTGTCATGGCACTGCACGGTGGACTCTCCTGCTCTACATGCATACGCTCACATGTGCACTACTGAGCTTAACGATAATGAAAATCCCCTTCTGAGAGCTCTTTAAGAGTGACTCAAATATTCTTTAATCACATACAAACGCACCTAACGCCATGAATGTCAGTGCAGACGCACGTTCACACGAGAACGCACGTGCACCGATACGTCTCACTGACTGCAACTGCCGTCAGCTAACACCTTGCACTTCCTCTTTCCCTCCCCTCCCTCCGTCCCAGACAAACAGTGCCTCAGGCTTCGAGAGCAGACATTTTTTTAAAGGTGATTGTAATTTAAGGTTCTGGAATGAATTTATTCATCTAAAAAAAAAAATATCTGCTGATCTGTTGGGTGTTGACTGCTTCCTGAACACCTCTTGTCATTGCGTTCCCTTGTGGTGCAGCGAGGAGCAGAAGGGCCTGCAGGGACACGGGCTGACTCCAGATCTTATCGCCGCTACCATCCCATATTAGGTTACATCCATTTTTTAATTTAGCATTCTGGGAGACAAGTCAGCATTCACAATGAAGCCTTTATGATCTGTGTCAACTTAGTGCCAGGGACGAGTATTGCTCTTCATCACTAGTATTAACAGACAACCAGCCGCCCTACTACTACTACTACTAATATAGTTAAAAAAGAATATTACTTTTGAAGCTGCTAATGTTAAAATGTTAAAGTGTCAGTGGGCTGACACTGTGTTTTCCCTGTTGTCTCAGAGTTTTGTATTTCTGGCTCCAGCCCAGGCTCATTTGCATTTTGTATAAATTTCCCTGTGAGTTTTAGCCAATAAAGCTGTGTTTAGGTTTGCTCCCTGTCCTCCAAGTCCTGCGTTTGGGTCCTACTCTGTCTGCCATAGCCGAGCCATGATAGTAGGATGCACCCTCGTCCACTTAAGTCCCCGTACAGTAGATGAGAGCGGGCGCCGGGCGGGTTCACCTTGTCACTGGCTATTCACTCTCCAGCACATCTCCTCTGCTGCCGCCTGCTTCCCGCTCTAGCAAGAGGGGCTCCCAGCGGCAAAGGAGAGATTATGAATCCGAGATCTGCTGCCTCATTCCGCTGGAATCATTTGCCTGGTTCCTGGGATTTACTGGCTCTCTGCTACCCAGCAAATCCACCTTAACGACGCCCAGCTCATCCACCTTTATGACACCATTCTGCTCCTTGGAGGTTCTACTATCTCCTCCTCGGACCCGGACCATTGTCCTGTGTAGTGGACATTATATTTTCATACACAACTTTTAATTTTTTCAAGAAACTCAATTAAATCCTGTTGTACTCTAAAGAGGACATCCTGGGCTTTCTGGGGACATGTCATGTGACAGGCTGGCATGTTGGTAACTATATTTTGTTCTCAGTCCATAACGGCTGTCATTGCAGCAAGCACATTTTATGAAAATTGGAGAAGTAAGTCAAATATTGTTACTTTTTTGCTGTTTTAATCATGGTTATCATATATGATTTCGTTTGTACGGGTTTCAGGAAGAGTATTTTCAGTTTTAAACAGAGTTAAATCATTTATGTTTTGAATTGTAATGGACGTCAGGACCATCTTTATGTACTTTGATGCCTAATCCTTGTAGGCAACAGGACTGAGGCGGAGAGGATTTTGTACAAGATATTACAAAAGTACAAGACTTTGCACCATCCACTAGGGCTGGTTACGTGCTGGTTGGGGACTGTTTGCCTCAAGCTTTGCAGTCCACCAGATCGGCCCCTCTGAGGCCACAGCCAGGATAGCTGGAGGCGGACAAATCTGCAGTTACCCTGTGTGGTATGGTGGCAGCGATTCAGGCAATTCATGACAGTTGCTCAGCACTCAGTCGGGATGAATCATCTCTGATTGCCCAGTGTCTTAAAGGTGCCTGATGGGTTCGGATCATTTAACAACACAAACAGACACACTGACTACAGCTCTTTTGGTGTAATCTACTAGCAGAGAGAGAAAGCCAAC